>JBBMKB010079321.1:0-12707 GCA_037833945.1 Alaria marginata
TTTTCAGCAAAATACCACAAAAAAAGTTTGGAAACTTTTTGGTTAAACTATCGCCTTTCCATTAGCACCGGTCTCACAGCTGAGAAATGTATTATTAATTTTTATAATATACCGTCATACCAGGTATACGGTACATACCAGGTACCCTTCAACGAACGCTCATCATACCAGGTACCTGGTACATACGATCAGTAGTACGAATTAATCAACTATACAGCACCAGTAGTTGGTGCTGCATACCTACCTGATCAAGGTGGAATGCTCTACGTACTCGTGCTCGTTCCGCGTCAAGGCTCGACCCTCTACCAATAGAGGACCAGTGCCTTTTGGAGGCTCATTACGCGTACGGACAGAGCTGTAGAATAGAAGGGACGTTACAGCAGTTAGTCGAGGACTATTGCTAGTGCTTATAATAAAATAAATATAAACCCAATAGAAAGGCGTTGTAGCACACTATGGATCATCTGGAGGAATCGGTATCTGAACTGGTTTCTCCTAAGGTGACACACACCACTGACCTTAGTACATGTACCCTGTAAGAAGTAGTGGCAGTCTCCGGCAGAAGCACTTGCGCCCTGGCTTGGATTAGCCGAGGCCGGGACTGCATTGGTTGTGGGCTGTCCAAGTGTCTGAGGCATCGACACTGTGTCGCGACCTCCTGATCCCCCTAAGCCACGACCTCCACCAAAGCCTCCTCCCGTTCCAAACATGTTCATCTCCGCGGATTCCATGTTCGCTCTCGTACGTGTGGCACGCGCAAAACACCCTTCGCGTCCGGTTAGGTTTGGAGTTTTGGTAGACACCGAGCAAGGCTTTTATAATTGAGAACGAGGCGTGTCTGGGGGGGGAAGATTTGGGCGGCGCATAAATTCTAGTGACGATTGTTGTTGTGCTTGCGTTGGCACATGAACAATCCAGTTTTCATTTCGTCAGGCCCTAATCACACCTGAGGCGCGACAGACAGCCGCACACGTCTATCGTAGACAAGCTAGCAGTTTGCAAGAAGCCCCCCTTTCCAACATGAAGGCAGCAGCGATGATTGCGCTTGCCATGAGCGGAGCTACTGGCGCGGCTGCGTTCCAGATTCCGGTGGTGACACGGCAGGTATCTGGCGCGGCCAGTCGTACCGCGATTTCGATGGCGCAACCCTCGGTGGGAACTGGAGCAGGCAAGGGGCTGGACTACAACCCGGACAAGTTCACCGATGAAAAGAACAAGGGAAACTACAGGAAGCTGTCCGAGGCGCTCGAGGTCAGTGTGGACGGCGGTCGTCCGTACGTAGCTACTACAAGTAAAAGCTCATTTTGGCACGAGGTGGAGCAGAGTGAAGCAACGTAGGCGATGTATTTCTCGCTGCGCGGACACCGATAGTTCAACGCCACCATAGTACTCGGATAGGTCGAGCCCGTCGCATGCGCTCCTATGCATACTGATGCGTACTCTCGGTGCTCTAGAGTGCCTTCTTTCTGCGAAACGCATATATGTTTTTGGACGATACCGCTGCACCGTCCCCAACCCCCTAGTTGGTGTTCATGTACCAGATTCGGTCGAAATTGACAATTTTTAGCGTTTTTCGTGCACTTCTTCCATCTTGTATGTATACGCTGATGCTTTTGTTGACTGATTGTTGACGTCGTTCGCTTCAAAGCTGGAAAGGTTGACTCTGTGACAACGTCGACGTTGGGGAACGAATGCAACTGGTTTCGGTTTGATACTTACGTCGTAGCGTCGTACCTGGTATAATACATACCAGTACCAGTACAGCGGCAGTACCTGGTACCTGATACGCCTTACCTGATATATTTTGTGTTTTGCAGTTTTCCTTAAATGTGAGGTGCTTAATTTTGCGATGCTGCGTGCACCTTGTTTATTTACCCAGAGTTTTTGCGGAAATATCAAACTCACATCTGAGTCCTTGACCTGTTTCAGTAGTCTTATGCCAGGTACCAGGCACCTGGTATACGATACCAGGTACTCGTTTAGACAGAGTTCATGTAGATATAGAGCGGTACTGCTGCTGCGTGTGAGTGCTGCTGTACCTTGAGTTGCAACGTTGAATCCACCACAAAATCGCACTGAAGCCGTCGTGAAAGACTCGACCAAACCATGAAGGGCTGATGTTATACTTTTTTCTTAATAATACTTTTTTCATACCTGGTAATACTTATACTTATGACGCCACGCCTGGTCTGTTTTTAATGAGCGGATGTATACCCTCGACACTACTCGACAGGCTGCTGATGTGGAGGCTCGCATCAACGCAGAAGAAGCGGACAAGAGGGAGAGGGCCTCCGAAATCCGCCGAGAGGAGAGGTTGAAGAAGATCAAGTTCATGGCGGACATGGACGACTCCATCGAGGTGAGAGCCGGCACGGTCGCCCTAGACAGCCAACCCAAAACCTTCTATAACTCATATTGTTATTAGTAACTAGTTGTTGCCCCGCAGAGGCCTTCGAACATGATCTGCAATGACTGATGACTGCACGTTGCAACTATTAATATTAATAACTGGTGTTCGAGTTAGCTCTTTTGGAACCCAGGCCCTATAAAGCGAGAATCGAGGTCGTATCGACCTTCTATTAATAGGAGGAACGTGCAACCGTTGAAGTGTCGTTATGCTGCACGCGTGTCGAACATCTGCTTACGTTGCACTTCGGACACAGCCCGTATCACGACGGCTCTTCGTGTATATTACGTACCTGGTATATGACAGCCGATGACGTAATCGTCACTTTTTTGCGTCTCTCTTTGCCTCTCAAGCTCCGAAGGGGTTAATGGTGAGTATCAGCCGCTAATACTACTTTCATCATACTACTACTAATACGTATACCTGGTACTTTATATTACCTGGTATATTGTTGTTGTTGTTCTCACATTAACTCGCATAAATCATCAAGTCCGTGGTCACAGGACAGGCTCCAGTCACTCCGGAGTGGAAGAATACCCCTCCCAGGTGAACAATAAAACAAACCAAAAGTGGGACACGAAATATCATAGCCGAAGCAAGTCGTACATCCGTCAAAAAAAGATAAAATCGAAATCGGAAGTCAGCGTACGTACGTATCAGGCCTAAACTGGTACATAGGTTTGAAGACTCGCAGCTGAAACCGACTACACCGCATGCCACCGAGGAAAAAAATAATGCACAAACCCCAGGAGAAAAACAAATAATGAAGAAAGAAAGGAAAAAAGAGAAAGGGTTATTATATAGCCCTGTGTGGGCCCGACCCCCCAGACCCACGCCCCAAACCGGGGCCGAAACGACCCTGGGCGGCTAACCCGCGAGGCCACGACCGGACATCAACGACAGACGACACCACCACCACAACAACAAACAACAACAACAACAACAACAACAACATCCACAAATGTCCGTTTTATATATGGAGATATACCTGGTACTACTTTAGGCTTGAACACCCGCAACCGACATATAAGTTGTTGTTGTTGTTGTTGTTCTCACATTAACTCGCATAAATCATCAAGTCCGTGGTCACACTCGAGGGCAGCTTGCAAAAAGTGAGCACGTACTGCTTTGTACTCCTTGTATCCACCAAGTTTGGTTGCACTCACAGCTGACACATCTGGACGGAGAAAGCCCTCCCCCTGTCCACCGTCGTCCCGACATTGTAGGGATGCGAGGGTCCATGGTCCTACGGACTACGGCCATGCATGACACGATGATTACCCCCCCCCGCCGTCCACCGCCCGTGTTTTTTGTCTAGAAAGCCGATTGTGACCTGGATGGGTTGGCCGGGTTTGCTTTTCAGAGACCTACAAAGTAGCCATTTGTTTCTACTGATGAATCCTGGGTTTCAGAAGGCCACATACGTTGTTGGCGTCTTTGAAGATGGCACTGCCTTTCTGTTAGCAGGTGGTAAACTACTACCTGGTACAACACATCACTTTGATAACACGATGCCCATCCGTTGGCACGAAATTGGAATATTATTAACGATTCAAAGGAGTCCTACGCGCGGTTGCAAATTCCAATTTCGAATATCGCGATTGTCGGTGTTTTTTGTTTGAAGCGTACGAGTACAGGCTACGAACCGTTTTGTCTACTCTGCTGTTGGGTGTGTTTGTACGCACTAGTTTTCGCTTTTCATTTTAGGAGCTCTCGCCAAATGCCAGGTTTCTCGGGGTACTGGCCAAACGGTGCATGTCTCTCTAGGGTTTTCTTTTGGATGGCCCCGTGACATGGTGTCGACGAATGGTTTTGAACGCACAGCTCCAATTACAGAGTGTTGATGGTCTTTGATCGATGTTTTTACGGCATACTCCCTGGAAACAGTGTCTTCCGAATAGTATGATGCGTCTAGCAGCCCAATACTAATAGTCGACGCCGTTGTCTTGTTACTTCCACATCGTTAGGTGGGAACTGTGGAGGAGTTCATGTTCAAGGAGGGCGTGAGGGACATCCTCGACAAGCTGGACACGGACCTCGTTGGACTGGTTCCCGTCAAGCTGAGGGTTCGCCAAATTGCCGCACTGCTTGTGCTCGACAAGGTGAGATGAACCACATGACGTGCATGTTGTCTGGTGTAAGTCTAAAAACTGTAGTTTTATCTGTTACTAGACGGTAGTGTTCGCTTGTTTCTTTAGTGTTTAAATTCGTTTTTTAGTAGACGGTGGTGCTGGCGTAGTATATGGCTAGCACGCGTTCGCTTAACGGAAGGTTGACCGATGCGTAGCAGGAACGGCTTGAGCTACGGGTCCGAGCAAGCGCGAGTACCCCTATTTGCGCCTATCAAATTTGAAGTGTTCACTCTTTTGAGTGCGAGGGTGCGCTCAGCTGCTCGAAGCCCGACTGCCGAGTTTAGGCCATCGTGCCTCGCTCAGTTGGATATTTGTTTAGCGATTGAGGCGGCTCAGTGTCCCTTTAACTCCCTGGTGTCTCTGGTAGCGTTTGAGATTTAAGCGATATGTGCTAGCTGTCTGTGCGAAATGCTGGAACTAGCACCCGCGTTGTAGGCAGGTGGCGACTGGGCACAAACCTCGAGTCTTTACGTGGGAATGTTACGTACACTCGTAGCTTCGGCTGCAATTTAGAGGTTGATGGCAAATATATCTTAGAAATTCCCAGGATATATTCAAAAATTGGAGCACACGCCGCAAAACTGCCAAGAAGTCTACTATCGGCATCCGTTCGTCGGTCTGCAAACGGTAGACCTACTATCATCACCCAGTATGATATACATGTGCATTTGTATCTACGCCCCGCCCCTAAATTGAAGTGAAGCGACGCGAAAATGGCTGATTAACCTTGCGTTTTCTAGCATTCCTGTAGCCTGAGGCAAACAGAAGAACGTCATCTTGGGATTCCGGTTGCACGAGCCTGACTTTTTTGTTGTATTTGTGGACTTCCATCGTACAGTCTATGTTTTCGGCTGCCAAACCGTATGTGAAGTGCAGTTGTCGCCGTGTTGCGCTGTTAACGGGGCACAATCCGTCTTACGCGTGTGTTTCGTACGGCAAGATTACCTCGAGCCACACAAAGCCAACCGCACCCTTTGACGCTGATAATTCACCTTGTTCCCTGTCTCGCTTGGTGATCTGTCCTTTTTGCAGATGCGCGGCAAGCTCGGCTTCGACACGGCTGTGCCTTCCCTGCACATGTGCTTCACCGGTGCCCCTGGCACGGGTAAGACCACCGTTGCGTTGCGCATGGGGCAGATCTTGCAGCGCATGGGCTACTGCCGACAGGGGCACGTCGTGGTCGCCACTAGGGACGACCTTGTGGGCCAGTACGTTGGCCACACCGCCCCCAAGACCAAGGTAAATTCCATCCTCTGACATCCGTTCGATTTTGTTTTGGATGTACCTGCACTCATCGCGTTTCGTGTTATACGTTATGCAAGGTTCCCCTTCGGGATGGTGTTGACTTGATATCCCGGGGGCGTCGCGAGTCGAAAAGGGGGAACACAGGCGTTCCAATGATATGTGTGAGCTTCAGTACTGCTTTTTTTGCTGCTGCTGTGTGATTCGTATCACTCGTATATCATATGATATCAGGTCCGACGGCGTTTGTTTGATTGTTGCATTGGACGTGAAAATGTTGCCGTGGTTCGTTCGATCTCCTGCAGCTGCTGCGCACCAACCACACACATATACACCGTGACTACTGGCACAAAGGCGAGAGCTCTGCCGTTGTACTGCTGCTGCTAGCAGACAGCAGAGAGGGTAAAACCAATTTGACTGATACTATACAGCGGGAGAGCGGAGCGGAGAAAAAAATGAGAGAACGGAGAGGGCTTTTGAAATTGAACAAAACAATGTTGGCTTTTCCGTTGTACCTACTCGGCTCAGGGAGGCGGAACACAACCCCTTGAAAAAAGAGCCAGCTCAGCGACGTTGAATGCTCAGAGCACCGCCACGGAGCTGGACCGGGATATAGCCATGTGTCGTAATGTACCGATGGGCAAGCACCTTGCTTGCCCCGTAGCCGAAAGCGCGAGAAAAAAAACTCGGCCGCCGCAGAACAGCTTGCCAGAAAAAAAAGTGCATCATTTACATACACATACTCGTACAAACTTATGTTGCACGCGAACGTCACATTCATGTTTTGGCTACCCTGCCAGTGATGGCTTTCATGTATTTTCCCCTTCTCAGACGTCAAAACCGAACCATTATCTTGATCACGACCCTGGTGAGCAACCAGGTCGTAGTTTTGACGAGATAACCAGCAGTACATTTGATTTTTTTCCTGCAGTTTGGAATGTCAATGCTCAAGTTATCCACGTTTCTATACCACAGGAAATGATTAAGAAGGCGTTCGGTGGCATTTTGCTGGTCGACGAGGCGTACTACCTGTACAACGCCGCTAACGACAAGGACTACGGCCAGGAGTCCATCGAGATCCTCCTCAACGTCATGGAGGAGCAGAAGGACGACCTCATCGTCACGCTCGCCGGGTGCGTTATTTGTTATGATCCTCCGCTGATAGCGGTCCCGTTTCAAGGTACCCTAGGTTGGTGTATGCCCTGGAACAAACTGTTGACCCTGATGATTTCGGCCCTTTGAGTTGCATGCCTCGCGCCGGAGAGCACAACGGCACTCTGTTTCATCGCTGTCTTCTATTAATGCTGCGTCGGCTTTGCCTGTGCTATTCGTCTCAATATCGCAGGTACAAAGACCGCATGGACCGTTTCTTCTCGTACATCCCGGGAATGTCCAGCCGTGTGGGAAACCACATCGACTTCCCCAACTACCTGACGGACGAACTTGTTGAGATTGCCATCGTCATGGCCAGGGACCTGGAGTACTTCATGGACGACGCGTGAGTTCAGCATCGCAAGATTCATTGACAAAATCGTATTTTGTCGGATGATCGCTAATGTTGTCTGCTGCTTGTCCTTTGCAGTGTTGCATCGCGAAACAAACAGGAATGCGTGCGTCGCACCACACTTGGTATGCCAAGTAGATGTCTTTGTTTGGGTACGTTGCGTGGTCAATTGACTCTGTGTCGGCATGCACGGACCCCCTCTCCCTCCTCCGCAAACGGCAGTGTTGTAGTTCCCCAAGCACTTAACACTTGTTCCGGACTGTTTGCCCATTTTTTCCTTTGCCGCACACGCACAGAGCCCTCGCGGTGTTCAAGCAGTACATCGAGAAGCGCATGAAGTTCCCTTTCTTCTCCAACGCACGAACTGTAAGTGACCCTGACACGCGTGGTGTTGTTCTGTTTTATATCTACACATGCTGCATCTGTCTAACTATGAAGGAGTAAAGCGGTGGGGTAATGGGGCCTAACGGTCGCCGGATGTTGCAGAGCGTGATAAAATATTACTGGTTTAATTGCAGGTCATGTCTCCGGAGCCTGTGAACTCTTTTAGGACCCAGGTATAGTGAACTGAAAAACAAGTGCGGGTATATCAACCTTCTAGGAAGAGCGTGCACGAGTAGAATTGCCATGCTACGGCGCGCGTGCCGCACAGCTCCTTCCTTTGCACTCCGCGGACACATCCTGTACCCCGGCAGCCCGGGCTTGGTGTAGCTGATGCTGCAATCGTCACTTTTTCTAAGTCCCGAAGGGGTCAGTGGTATCTACGAAACTAACCGAATGTCTACGTTTCCTCTCCGTTTCCCCGGATTTCTGCAGGTCCGTAACGCCATGGACCGTGCCCGCATGAACTCTGCGATTCGCGTCTTCAACGACGCGGTCGTGGCTGACGGCGCCGGGGGCATGGTGTCCGAAAAGGTGCGTGGGATCACAGCGACCTACTGGTGATGAAGGCGTTATATCTCAAAGGTGGTGCGATGTTTACTGTTGTCGAAAGGGTGCATTCTGACTGCAACACCACATCTGACTGTGCCAAAAATATTGCCTGTGCTGTGCGTGCTTGCCCAGGACCTGGCTGTGATCACGGATGCCGACTTCCAAGTCCTCCTGGACGAGCTGCTGGAGTACGAGGCCATCGGGAAGCTGGACGCTATCGTTGCCTAAGTTTTTATCCACGTAATGCTGATGGCATGATATCGTTGCCTCAAGTTTACCATCAAAATGCTGATGGCATGCAGCAGGTTGTGTCATTGCAATGGTGTGCCTGGTTGATCACCACGACTTTCCGTTCTATGTGTTCAGTAGGAAAATACTTCGATGCTTTTCATTCGTAGCCTTTGTGTCCGAAGGAGCGGTCTGGAAAAATTACTTTATTCACGGTCTTGAGAAAAACTTTTGTTTCCGGTTTGACTGTGATGTAGAACCTTTCGGGCAAGTGTTCGTGTTCGTCGTGTCGACCATTGAGCACCCACTTCCCCCGCAGTTTTTTCAGGACTCAGGTTATAGTGTCCGGCATTCCCATAGCAGTACAAGTAGATGGGTAGAGCGTGTGGCGGAGTGAAGGAGTAAAATGAGGCCGCACGGGTCACAAAAAAACATTTTTGCCGGCTGCTTGTGTGGTCTTTGCTTTCAAGTGTCCCCTTTTTTAACATGGCTTAAAACCCGATTATTTATCTTCTCTGCTGGCTGCGGAGGCCTTGAGCTTTGCCACCATCATCTTATGGACACAACCGCAACCATCAGTGCAGAGCTCTAACGCTTCAGCTACCTCCTCTCCATTGAATCGTCCTTCTTGCCACCATTGCGTTACGAGCTGAGACCCTGGCATCAGGGCGATAGCCATTACGCCGGCCCCGCTCTTCTCTTCCGCATTCGTGGGGTCCAGTACCATCTGCGGGGTAGTTAAGGGCAAAAAAACGTCAACAAGGTTTAGGTATAGTACGTACTGCTGAAATCCGGAAACAACAATGATGGTGCCATGTGAGTTTTCTTACGCACTATCTGCTTTTACACGCGGAGAGGTCTCGAGGTAGATTTTCAATGATCCCGAAACAACTTGACACAAAACAGTGAAATCTTGTCTCCCTCCATAAAGGTTTTATAACGTTAGTGCGAAGATTCATTATGGATTGATAATGCCCTTGGTAAAATTGTTCTGCTCACCCTGGCAGCATCCGGGGGAATCACTGACCTATAACTTGAAAGAGGAAAACATGTGAAAAAAGCGCGGCCGGAGTATCACGCAGCTTGCAAAGATGAGTATCGACCATTAATTTGATCGAACTCACAGCTGACGTATTAGAAATGATTTTTGTAAAATAGTGGTGTGGATGCGACGTTTGCGAACAGCAGTGTCTCGGTTGCTGTTCAACAGGCTGCAAAAAATAATCAACCTGTTAGTCTCTTCATCTTCTAGGAACGTGTGGTCTGCGAACTTCATCTCTTGCCTCCTCTAGATTAATATTTTACCTGTGTCCCGGAGTAACCCACAGAGCACGACGTTACGAGGTCGTAAAGCTCTATCCCAGCGTCAGCCAACGCCATGGACGCACAGGTTGTTGCCACCGCAAGCTCCCCCCCGTCTGCTTGAAGAACCATGATGTGGATGTCCACAACGGACTTCGTGAGTCGATGAACCTGAGGGATGTCAGGGTTGTGCATCAGCGTCAGCGAGCACTCATTTCGTCGAAAATGCCAAGTTGCCATGATTGTACTTTGGAGGCCCATCTTAGTAAACCAAAAGACTGTAAGTACCAACCCTCGAGTGCTTCAAACACTGGGGACGTCAAGGACGTGCTCACCTGAACGGACGATTCGAGAGTTTGTCGCAAAAGAGTGGACAGCTCCCTTTCATCGTCCTTCTTGCCCCCCCTCGAGTCCCGCCGTCCTCCAGGTGTCGCGAACGGCGCGTAGGAAAAATCACATTTCAACTGCCCCTCTTCGCTGAATGACGAGTCTCTTCCAGTTTGCGCGTGCGGTCCATAAACAGCACATATCACCTTCCATAACCAACAACGAGGGTGTGCCGAGTGGGCGGCGCGAAGCAATTATTATTGGTCGGTACCGCATCCGGTGAAGCTTCAATACTCTATACCAGGTATATACAGTACTGTAGGTATACATCCTCATCATTGGCACCTATCATATGCACATGGTGGAAAGCCGTCTGGGCATTCCTCATCTGCCATGGCTGAGACTGGAGTGTGTGTCGTTTCTTGTTTATTTGACTCTCCTAACAAACATGAAGCGTAGCGGCACCTTATTGTGGGGGCATATGAGAAGGGACCGCTACTTTGTTTTGCGTCGGCCAGGCGTTCGAAGCCCATACGATAGCGCGGGTTCTCACCTTGGTATGATTGAATTCCACGTAAGCCGATCCTGTTGCATGAGCAACAATCCCCACATCCATATAAACCTGCCCAAACGGGAACGATCAAACATCAGACGACCACCCACCGTCGTGTTCGTATTACTGATGTTTCCGAGAGTTTCGGAAGAATAGGTCACGGAGTCCCGTGGTGTCAGGGCAAAATATTTGGGGTCTCGTGGAACACCATGGAATACTACAGACTTGGTATACTGGTATTCAGTACTGATACGTAAGGTTGGGGTTACCATAAGTTGGCCTCGCCCGATGTCAACAATTTCAAACCTAACTAAACACTCGCACAGCGAGCTAGCTGTACACGTTTTACTACAAAACCCAAGACACTCTAATTCCAAGTATTTGTCCTGTCCCCGAAAAGCGGTTGCAGTTCGAAAGGAGTTAACCGTTTGTGTTGGAAAGGAGTCGCGCGTGAGCTCAGTGCGACCCGAAATTGACCCAAATTATCACGCCGAGTTTATGCCATTATGATGCTATGGCGTCGAATACCGGCGAATGGCGGCAATTCCGCAACATGTTAACAATAAGTACAAGCACACCACGGCGGACCCCCCAAGACTTCAGAGGGACGTCTACAAAAGTGACGACTGCAGCATCGGCCACACGAAGCAGCCTGGCCTGGTGTGGTAGGGGACTAGCTATAGGGGACGTGTCCGAATAGCAACGGACGGCGATGTAAGACACAAAAAATAGTATGGTCCTGCTGTTGCACGCTCTTCCTATAAAGCAGAAAATTGATACGGGTTATTCCTGACGAAAGCCAAAAAAATCGCGGCATTCGTAACTAGGCATTATTAGAGGGTTTCCATGGGTAGAACTCTGACCAAAAGACTGACCAAAAGCAGATATTCTGACCAAAGTCAAATACGCCGCGGTTTGGGGGGTCGATTCTAGTCGGTTTGCGATTTGCGATATTTCTGAATTTTGCGGGAGGGTGGTTTATTTTCTCGTCTGGTCGAAATATGGGTGTGACTTTTCTTGACCAATTCGAACAGCCCAGCGCAATCTGCGTTGCTTGCCGATAACACAAGAAGCCGGAGGCTGGCTCGTTCACAGCTATATCCAAAGTCTACCACGAACAGCAGTCGTCTCTCAGCAGTATCGCTACATCGTCGCATCGCCCTGTCGGATTAGGCACGTCATCGTGTGAGCGTCCTGCGCACGTTGTCAAGTCTGGGTTGATTATTTATTGCGTGCGTTGATTCGGTCTCGTACGAGGGAAGGCAACTCGCTGCACCACAAGCACCAATCCCCTCGATTTGGGAGAAGCAGTAGGAGAGTACAGCAGCAACAGCAGTCAGATGACTTTCACGAAGTAGGCCCGCCCCACATGGGAAGCTGCTGCTTCGTGTTTACTGGTACGTTGCTACGTACTGTAGGCCTGGGCGGATGTCGCTTGGGACACGGGGTAGCCCTGCCCTCGGGCGGCAGGGCTGACTCTAAGCGGTGGTGTCGTTGCTGTTGCAGTATCTGGTGTCTAGTTTTACGTTATCAAACCAAGAAAATAACACACGAGTGCCCAAGCAGTAGCAGCCCAGCAGATGCGGATTTCCTCACAAATTCGCCGAACAGTTTTTCGATTGTACGCCATCTCTTGTAAGAGCATATCCGAATTCGAAAATGAGATGAATTTTGAGGCCGCAGAACCAGACGGGGAGAATCGAATCGACAACCCTTATAATGAAACCCGAATTTTACAGATTGTTTTTGGGACCAAGTTCTCGCGAAATAATCAACAACGGCGATCACTTGACTACGTACTCGTACGAGTTCGCGGCACCAGAGCACCTCAGCGCACGCAGACGAAGCTTTGTAGGTGGGGCGAGGGAAAACACGCCGTGTGCACTTTACGCGAGGATGATTGCCTTCCCCCTCTCTCTCGTCGATTCCGTGTATCAACAACAACGACATTCCACAGACGGCGGCTGTCCTCGTCCTCGACGACAAGTACGAGTAGTGTTGCGTTAAGCGAATGCTGCAATCGCGACTGCGAAGGGAGTGGCAAGGCTCTCGTGGTCGTCACCATCACTATCCGATTTT
>JBBMKB010079332.1:0-12705 GCA_037833945.1 Alaria marginata
ATTTCTGGAGCCCCAAAACTCGAAAAATATTAGCCAGAAATATCGCCTCAAAAATTTGCCATAATAGTTGGTCTAAGCCGCGAACCCTTTGTTTTTGTGAAAGACAAATTTTAAATATTTAGCAAGTGGTCAGACCGATTATTTCCCATACTTGGATTCAAAGGAAAACGACAATCCTAGCTCTAAATATATAGTATGATGTCTTTGAAGCCCGACATTGAGTGGGCTATACATTAATAACTGAAAACGGGGGTCCCCCGCCTACTTGTAGCCTCGGTTACAGATGCCGGCGGAAGTGTGGCGAGCGTGAGCTTTATTTTTGCCCCCGCCCGCTGGAGGACAAAGAACGGCAACCCAAAAAACCAAGCACCACAGAGCGGAGACAGGGGACCACCATCTCATCCTGATCGAAGCCTTTTTTCTTTCAAAACTTCAAGTTTTTGGCATTTTGTTGAAGTCGTATCAAAGTACGAAGGAGTTCTGCGTTTTTTTTGGGATAGCAAACAGAGCGCGAAAAACACGGAAAGCTTTTTGAGTTTTCCGAAATTCCGCTTTTTTCTGGTATTTTTTTTGGAAATCATCGTTTTATTTTTTATAATTTTGGCTTTTTTTACAAAGCTTGCTTAGAAGAGAATGACCCTAGCCGAGGAGGGAGGCGGAAAGAGCGGAGAGCAAGAGCGGATCACTGCCAACGAGGCATTCTACGATAGAGTCGCAGCATGATTTTTCTGAAGCTCATCACTTACTTGAGGAGCTCTATGCCTCACCGAAAAACTGATTTTGAGCAAACTGACAGTGCAAATCCGATGAACAAACCCGTGGCCCATCTATACAAAAACAAAAAGTTTGAAAAATAGAATGACATTCGGACGATTTTAGGTTAAGGAGCCCCCGTCATCCAGAAAGTAAAAACACCAAAAGTGCTACCTCTATCGCAGAACGCGTCTAACATGTACCTCAGTCTACGAGTACTGTATGTAGCACCACGCCAACGTCTTATGGTATGCCAACACATGCCTCAGGCTACGAAAGGAGTACTCAACACCGCAACAACACCAACCAGTCACACAGCTTGGACGTTTAGCTTCCAGACAAGCCCAGTAAACGGAGGAATTTTGATTCCAAGTGTTTGATCCCCATGACCGGAGTGCAGTGCTACACGGCTTATAATATTGAAGTTGGGGGGAAGGTTGAGGGACGCGCGTGGCAGGGAGAATAGGCATCTGGCCAGTTCGAGCGGTGGATGGAAAAAAAGGGTGTGCCCGGACCGTGCGTGAAAAAGAGTTCTACACACCAGACAGATCAGATCCCTGTTCACGATCTGTGCCTTTCAGAGAAGACCGACCCCTCTGGTCTAGATGATCTGTACACATATGGTATGTAGATCATGTTGCCGGGTGAGAGTCTGACGATCTGAATGATTTAGCACGCTTTTGCTGGGTTTGATCTGTACTACACAAGTCCTGTACACAATATATTATATTTTCATCTCAAGGACAGATACAGGATCTAGATGATCTAGATCGTGATCTGTGCCATGTGTGAAAAATGATATAAGGGGTAACACACATGAAGACAGGCCGCGAACGGAACACGGACGACTCGATCGGGCTCTGTGATGATGGTATTCGATTATATTCGATGCAAGTCCGAGGTCAGATATCATCTATTTTACCCGTGAGTCCCGTATCGAGGATTCAATCCGCGAGCTTGATAACCAAACGCGTTTGCTGGGCGTTCGCACAAAATTGTGGACGAGGACGAGATTATCCACAAACAAAAATACATTTTTCCTCGATTATCAACAATCCACTCTTCCCCCTGGAGATGAGGAAAAAGGCTGATTTGCTGAGCTACATACTGATGTGCCACGCCCTAAACAACAAAACAGCCCGGGCCCTCATCCGGACAGCCACGACGTCCAGTCCTAAGCGCCTAACCCTAGAACAACCAACAAACTGAGCTACATGTCCGTGGACCACTCCCTACAAACGCAGTCCGGGCCCCCCTCCAGACAACCACCGCGCTCACACTCCCGCGCCTAATCCTAGAACAACCAACCAACAAAGCACAAACACAAAGCGACCCCCCCCCAACATGAGTACACCCCCCCCCAACCCTCACTTCAACACAAGTACCCCCGCGCCGAACATGAGGCAAATGCAGCTTCACTGAGCTACACACTACACACTGATGTGCACGCACCCCCTACAAAAAAAAACCCCGGCCCGTCATCCGGACATCCACTGAGCATCGTTTAAGGCGGCCGTCGGCCTTAACGGTAACGCCGACGCTGTCCAAGACCCCTCGCTCCTCCAACAAACTCCCCAGGTTGGGGTGTCCAGGACGGGGTGCATGCCCCCCCCTCTCCAGTCACCCGCCCACATCTGCTCGGCCACGGTGACCGCTCGGCGGGCCTCGTTGTGTCCATCGTCCAAGGTTACCGCGGCGTGCACAACCCTGCAAAATGTACCCGCCGTCGGTGGGCATTCGTACTACCGCGAGGGGAGGAGAGAAGTGGGAGGCGGGCGGGGGGGGGGCAGGAGGAGGGGCGCGTGAGGGATGATGGCCAGCATTCATAAACCAGCATGAGTATCATAAGCATTATGTACTGCTATACTGATATACACGTACGCTGTATATATAACAGTCTGGACGGGAATGAAAGGACAGTTTGACATTCATGTTATAAGTGATTAAGAAAAAATTATAACATCAGCCGTCGACGTATAGTCAACTAACTGAGGGTTTGTTTCCGGATCGCCCGCAACAAAAACGGCGTCACATTTTACCTGGTGTGTATTCACGTTTGTCCCTATTTACCTAAATATACGTGTACTCATATATAATCCTCTGTATAGCTCAGGGGAGTCCCAAGCTACGTTAGGTGGGGTAACCCTGTTTTTTCTACCGGACTTAGACCACCAGCACGAACGGCTCTGTACTTCACCTAAAAACGTTAGCCAGCGTAAAAACTACTATTTTCATGACGGAGCAAATCGCGAAACAGATAAAAAAGGAC
The DNA here is from genome assembly GCA_037833945.1 of Alaria marginata. Taxonomy (NCBI): domain Eukaryota; class Phaeophyceae; order Laminariales; family Alariaceae; genus Alaria; species Alaria marginata. The sequence goes on from JBBMKB010079332.1 coordinate 3,023, forward strand.
GACAACTTACGACTTGCAAGTTGATAGGGTAAACACTCTCGCGCAAGCAACCCAGCCGCTGAAATATGACGCTCTAAATGTGCCCCTCTTACCGCAGCCTAGAAGTGGCCCCACCAGAAAACAAATAAATTAACTCGAAGCTGCCATCCACATGCAAGAAAGTACGCACAAAGTCCGGAAGTCCGCCTCACAGGTGGTTCCTTAGGGAGGATGCAGCTCACCCCTCGTGTGACTCGCCGAACACCTCACGGCGCTTCGCCCTTGGTGCACGCGATGCCTACCTGGTCGTTGAAAACCCGACGTGCTCCGGCCCGGCGTTGTAGGGATGCGACGGTCTATGCTCGTAAGACTACGACTAAGCATGAAATTAGTTCAACCCCCCCCACCCCCCTACCATCGCCGCGGTCTGGCCCACATATATATTTCCGTCCAGAGTCGTATACAACTTGAACCAGGAGACCGAACAATACACCAGGTACCTGTTTGAACGCGTGCTGCGCGAAGGAGATGGCCTGCTCCACATCACCAGTCCGAAGGAAACCATCAACAATGCCGTCGATCGCTATCGAGTGCGGCGCGATACCCTTGTTGGTCATCGTCAGTATCACCTGCAAGAACGCGACCGTCGACAGGAAGAGGCGGACGGAGTTAGGGGGGGGGGGTTGAAGGTCTGAGGATCCCGCCTTGGGTTTGGTGGGTGCTGTCGGCCCTGGGGGGCACATGCGCGAACAATAAAACGAATGTCCAACAACGACAACAACAGCAGCAGCAGCATCATAAAACCCTCCGCAATCACAACACCCATTGCCAACATCACGACCACCCCCACCATCACCGTCATCACCACCACCACCACCACCACCACCACCACCACCATCACGATCACCACCCTACAACCACAGCACCATACCAGGTAAACGGAAACCCCGCCACCGCCGCGACTAGCAGTAGCAGTATCACAGCAAACATCTGCAGACACAGCACCACGACGCACAACAACAACACCGCCAACACCAACACAACCCAAACAAACAACCACACTTAACACCACCACCACCACTAACACAACGAGCACAAAATACAAATAGCAGGGCCAACAACAGCCATCCGTCGCACGTATCTACCAGCTACCAGCTCTGCAACAGGAACACCGTGGTGAGTAAGCTACACGTACAAGAAAGCGATGCTCACAAAAACAGAGACACACCACCAAATACCTGGTACCAGCTATGAACAGCCAAAAAGAGGCAGCGGTGTCCACGAAATATGCTTGACCCTATATCCCCACCCCACCGCTAACCCTATCCCTGACCTAAGCCCCTATCGCCTGGCGAAGGCCTCAAAATAAACCGTAATGAGGATTTAGTTTGGACAATCAAATCATCAAACATTTTGACGAAGCCGGGCCAAGTGGAAGAAACAACTGAAATTAGAGGCGTGACATCAGTTCTTCCAGCCCCCCCCCCCTCCCAAAATAACGGCACCCTACATCGCCAACTCCCCATCCCGCACCTCCCAAGCACCATCGCAATCCCCCGACTTGGACAGGCCGTGTATTCGAGTACTGTAGGTCACTCGATCGGGCCTATCGCGGGCTCATCAAAAAGAAAAACCGACAAACACCGGCGAAGAAACACCAACGAAATACAGAAAAAGCGACGCACACCGGTTACGGGACGGCGCAGAGAGATCGTTAGGGCGCGTAACACAGGGATAGCACCTAACACAATGTGGACGGAGATTGAGTACAAACGAGACCAACCGGGGTGAAGGACAAACTAGGTCAATACGATTGGAGCACAGAATACGCCAATAGAGTTGGAGCACAAACGAGGCCAATCGGGTTGGAGCAAAAAATAGGCCATTAGGATTCAAGCAAATAAAAAGCTCCGCCAGCAGTGGAGTCGGCGCACCAGACAAGTGCAACTGAGTTGGAGCACCAGAAAAAAGACGCCCCCCTTTAACAGCGGTGGCTCTCCAAACACAGCATGATGAAGTACGGGAGACACCACGATTTGTTTTTTGTGCTGTCATATGGCGCGGGCGCAGCACGATTCTACTCGAAGGGCTAGCACATTCACAATGGTCGCAGACGCCTGATAAGGCTAAAAGCTTCACACCCCGGACAGATCATGTAGATCATGTAGATCATGTAGATCATGTAGATCATCTACAGTACATCCGGTATCTTCAAAACTGACACATTCTACGGTAGAGGTTCACCGCTTTTTTTTCTGAAGCTTCTAACTTGAGGAGCTCTATACCTCACCGAAAAATATATATTTTGAGCAAACTGAAAGTGCAATCCGATGAACAAACCCGTGGCCAATCTATACAAAAAAAACATCTTGCAGAAATAGAATGACATTCCGACGATTTTGGGTTAAGCAGCGCCGTCATCCAGAAAATAAAACGCCAAATAGTGCTACCTCTATCATAGAACACGTCCAGGTTATGATATGTTGTACCGGATCTGTATCTATAGAGTACAGATCCAACCCAGCAGACACGTGCTTAATCGTGCAAGATCGTACGGCTCCCACCGGGTAACACGAGCTAGACCATACAGATCTTTCAGGAAATATCTCAGGAAATATCTATTTATAGATCACCTAGCTGGGGTCGGTGATCTGCCCGAGGTGAGAAACGTTTAACTGTTTTGGTCGCCAAAGACGCACGCCTGCTACAACCAATAGAGGAAAAATATAAATATAGCACTTTTTAGGGTAAACTATTTTCTAAGTTTGGGGATTTCTCAACCCAGTATATTCAACCAAAAATATATTAAGTAGAGTCAAAAACAACAATATAAGGGGGGTAATGATAATTAATTAATTAAATATATAAAAATAAATGTTTTGTCTGGGGGGGGGGGTGGTATTTTATTAACTTCGCGAAACAGGGACGACAATATCGTCGGATGTTGGCTTTATACATGCAATACTTTTCGTTTCACATCTTTCTATAGAGGCCATGATGGGATTGTTCATCGGGTTGCACTTGCACTCTTTTTGACTTACTGATAGTGTAAAGCTCCTGAAGTAATGGCCACCCTCAGAAAAAAACGGTGTTATTATACTGATTACGGTACCCGGACGCGTTCTACGATAGAGGCAACACGTTTTGGCTATTTTGTTTTCTGGATGTAGGGTCTCCTTAACCCAAAGTCGACGGAATGTCATTCTTTTTAGGCAATCTGTTTTTTTTTGTATACCTAGGCTGCGGTTTTATTCATTGGGTCGAACTTTCAGTTCACTCATAATCAGTTTTTGGGTGGAATATAGAGCTCCTCAGGTGAGGCGCATCAGAACAAAAAACGGTGTTATTTCATACTGATTGAAGTAACATGTGTCACCGTATAGCATGTGTCCCTAATATTTCGGGACCCCCCAAAAAGGACTAAGGTACGACTCACTTGAAGCGGGCGCGTTCCATCCCATCGAGCAACTCGAAAGCTTGGTCGAGCATGTCGAGGCGGCACATCACCTGCCCTTAAAAAACGAGGATGAGGCGTTAGCGGTAGCGGCAGCGTCGGGGCGGGGGTGGCGAAGGCGCGGCGGGGGCAACAACCACGCAAAAAACATGTACAACAACGATAAACCAAAATACGTACAATATATACGGCACTAAGTTAGGGCGGTACAAAGAGGCCGGCAAATGTGACGGAGTGAGCGAAACAAGCCAAACATATTTATAAAACCAACCCACGAACACCCGAAACTACGAGGAGGAGGAAAACACCGCGAGACGGCCGAATCGCGCACAAAAAAAAGTAAAACTAAAAAAAAACACCACCCACATCTATCAGTTGTATATAGGACACGAAGAACATCCAAACTTAGGGGACGCGCACAAAAACGACCTCGAAGCCGCAGACAGCTTTTGCATGCAAGAGGCTTTTGGACACAATGCCTCGGCGCCACGAGAAAAACAACCCGACTTGTTCTCGCCTTTTTCGCCCCTTGGAATAGCCAGCTGTGCCTCACCTTGATCATGATGTTGAAGAAAACCACGTTCGGGGACACGGGGGGGTGTAAACCGCCCCCTCCTTCCCGCATTGCCGCCATGAAATCGATCGCCTCCGTGCGAACCCGCGCTCGCGCTCCGTCCCCGCCCTCCCGAACCTTCCATGTCGCGAGAGAGCACCGACAGGAATCAAGTCAACGCCAAGAGCAAACATGAAGTGAGGGGCGGGCCGCGAGTACGTACAGTAGTTTAGTGATAGTTCAGCGGCAGAGTTGAGCCGGACAGTGGCAGTTACATTAAGCTTACAAGCCCAATCAAAACCAACCAATCAATTCAACCAATTCCAACGCAACTTGAAAAACACGCACACATATCGTATCGCATATCGTATATACCTTCCTCGTCTTGGCTGCAACAGCAAACGCCTCAAGCCCGAAGTTCATCATCGCGCACGTCGTCTTGTACCCCTGCCGCGCCACGCCCCTCACCAGCCACCCCAGCGCCTCCGTCGGCGCCGCCGCCAGCTCGAGCTCCTCCCTCCCTCGCGCCGAGTACCCTCTCGACAACGCCCGGAACACCAGCCCGTACACCCTGAATGGCACGCTTACCCTCGACCCCTTTTTCCGCCCGTCCACCGATTGCAGCGCTACGAGCGCCGCGTGGGCGTAGCCCCGCTCCGCGAGAACAGTCACGCGCTGCAACACTTATCGGTGGGAAACGGCGGCAGCAGGGGGGTTCACAGTAGAAGCAGCAGCAGCAGGAGGAGGAGGGGGGGGGGGGGTAAAAGGGTCCTCGGCAACACCATTTCCCGGCGAAGAGTACGCCCTTTCGATGCGACGACCTCCCGCCGAGACGGAGGAGGACGACCCGGCGGAACCCTCTCCCCCACCCCCTCTCATCCGCCGCTGCAGTTGCCGGTAACTTTGCGCCGCGGAGGGCGGGCTGCCATCGCCGACATATCGCGTGGGATCCCACTCGCCACGTCCTCGGCTAGGTGCACTATTTACCATGTCGAGAATCGCGGCCCCAACCCCCCCCTCCCCCCCTCCTGCCGCGCTGCCATCGGCCTCTTCTCCTCCTCTGCTTCTGGCTCCGCCTCCTGCCCCGGTTTTGACTTTAACGCCGGGTTCATTTCCGTCGCCGTCGGAGCTGCCGCCGGCGGGGCCGAACCTGCCTAGCGCTCGAGCGAGGAGGAAGGTTGCGCGGCGCTTTTGACGGACCGTGCCGTGGCGCTTGACGATAGCGTCGAGCTGGCCTGCGAGGGATGGGGGCGGAGACTGCCCACGGTCGTGCTTTTTTGAGGGGGGGGAGGGGTGGGTGGGGGGCATGGATCAATGCATGGATGGATGGATGGATTCTTGGGTGGATGGACCAAAGCATGGATGGATGGATGGATGGATGGATTCTTGGGTGGATGGACGGATGGATGAATTCATGGATGGATGGATGGATAGATATAGGGATGGATGGACGGATGGATGGATACACGAACGAATTGACGACTTGATGAATTGATGAATTAATGAATGGCTCCAACAAATCGTTAAATAAGCAATCAACCAACCAATCAACCAATCAATCATTCAATCAAACATGCAATCAATCAACCAATCAACCACGGCGACTACCCGCCTTCTGGCAAACCAGCAGCGGGAGCAAAGCCTCACAATTTCTTGCAGCACGTCAATGGCCACCGGGATCCCTTCCCGAGGTTTCTTCGATACGTGCAGCAGCGCGACCAGTGCGAGCGACGACAGGCCCGATCCCGGCAACTCCCTAGCCCCCCCCCTCCTCTTCCCCCCCACGGCGGCCACCCCGGCGGCTGCAGCATCCAATGCGGCGCTCAATCGCAATGACAAGGGCAGCGTCTGGACGGTCGATAAGCTTGGAGGTCGTGAGTATCGCTTGGAGCGTGGCTGTCAGTCTTGAGTCGACGTCATCTGCGGCGGCAGCGGCGGCGGCGGGGGACGCGGCGGCGAGAGCGGGGGGGGAATCGGGAACACACAACCGGTGTTACCTCTGCGCAAGCCAGACAAGAAAGAGCGGGGGAAGAGCGCTGTGCCCCTGCCCTCAGAGGACCCTACTCGGGGGAGAGGGTGAGAACCCCCCCCCCCCTACGGCTATGCAGGGAATACGTACACCCCCCCCCCCCGCCCGCCACTTCACTCACTGTAAAATGCCACTCCCGGACAGCAGCCACCCACAAATACGAGTTACACAATATCAAACTCCAATGCGTGACACAGCACTACCACTACCGTTTCCCCCCCTCCTCGTGTTCCCCAGTACTTCCCTCCCACCCCTCCCACGCACCGCGACTGCTCCGTCCTCGAAGCTGAGCTTCTACCGCGATCTCCTCTACCACCTTCAGCAGCGACAACCCGTACGCGGCGCCCCCCGAGTCGAGACCAGCCCCCCGCGCTCCAAGCGCCCGCAGGAGCTCCTCATGAACGCGCGCGGCTCGAACCTCCGCAGCGCTCTCCGCCCCCGTGTCACTGACCTCCGACTCCGCAAAAGCGGCGTGGGTCGTGGGGGCTGCGGCGGTTATGGCCGTGGAGGCGTTACTGCTTCTCGCTACTACCGCGCTCCGTCGGACCTCCACTAAAAGAGCCGCTAACTACAGTGTGATTCCATAATTTTGGTGTCTTCGTTTCGCGACGAAAGGGGGGAGGAGGGTTTGAAAAACAAGCCCGCGGGTTCAGGGCCGCGGCGGGTAACGGGAGGGGAGAAGCGGCGGGAGGGGGGGGGAGGTAGCGTGGAGAGGGGATTTGGTTTACCAGCGAGCCACGGAACATGGCACCACCCTGGCCATGTGGACGGCGCGCACTAGAGCCTCCACCGGAACTGCTCTTCGTTGTGCCTGATTTCCCATCGGCGCCTTCTAGTCGTCGCCGCCGATACGCCACGCAAATCGAACACGGGGAAACTCGACGCACGAATGATCATTTTCGCTTTTACACCGAGCGTGCCGTCGAACATTTAGCTGCTGCTGCTCGAGGGGGGGGGAGGGGGGCACTCATTTTAAGCATAGCTGTCGTCGTATGACTATAGACCCTCACATCCCTACAATGCCGGGACGGAGCACGTCTGGTTTTCACCGACCAGGCAGACATCGCGTGCACCAAAAGATCAGGGTGGGGACTTCGGCAGCCAGCGTACAGGGGGGGGAACGCAACTGACGCTCAACTCCCGGTCATTCTATCACAAGAGTCGCTTTTTCAGTTTTTTCGAAAGATGAGGCAGGCACACCTCGCTTTGTCGGCCGCACCGGGCCAGCCCTCGAACCACCTCAGCCAGGGCGAAAACGTCGCCGCTGCGACGGAAGCCGCCTCCACTAATCATGTACGATTCCAGCGCTTCGAGCGACCTAGCAGAGCGAAGCAGGCCGCATTTAAGTCGAGTACACATTTTTTGCGAGCTGTGCTCATAAGGCATACAATTTTCATGAAACGCTTTCGTGTCCATGAACAAATAAACAAGAACATCGGCCACAAAACTAATGAGAGGACAACCGATACATACCAGATGCATTGCCCGATAAATTGCCAGAAAATATAAACGAGATCCAGCTTTACGCCTGGTATTTACACATACCAGCTACCAGGTATGAGCGTTCTGTTCTAAGTGGAGGGGGGATCCGTTGAGAGGTACAAATGGGATTTGCAAGCGAGTCCACGCGGTAAGACGCGGTTCCGTTGGGGCCCAACATCCCACCACCTCGATAAGACCAGCAAGAGCTTCGTGCGCGGCGGCAGCCACGCCCATGCGGCTTGAGAAGCGCCACCCTTGCTGCCTGCCGGCGGCGCAATCAGCTCACCGTTAGTCCACCTACGCCTTGTACCCTGCTACCTGGTAGGTGGAAACGCTTCGCCACCACGAGGCGCTATAATTAAGCGCCACCCTCTCCCGCCCATATCAACCCCCTCCCTGAGCCCGTCCAGTAGCCCTTGGTAGTTAACTCCTTCCCTGCCCATTGCACTATCTAAACTAACTGACGCAGCATCATCCCGCATTAACCTAACAGCTATCCGCGCCACCTCTACCTGATCGACATCCATAGGCCATACACAACCACATCCAACACACAGTACACACGAAAGACGAAAAACAAAACAGAAAAAAACAAAACAGGCATTACTCACCTCGTCATGGCAGCGTCGGAGCCGGCCCCCGTGTCGCGGGCGCACAGGGCTAGCGCCGCGACGCGCGCGATCCAAGACTCACGCGTCACTCCCCTCGCCCCCCCCGCGCCGCTCTCCACCCCGGCCGACTCGCAAGCCGCCGCCAGCGCCCCCAACATCTCGTCCCACGCTCCGTCCACCTATTCCAGCAAAGCCTTAAAGGGGGCCGCAGCAAGCAATCGGTTATGCTGTTAAGAGTAGGCCGAAGTTGCCTTCCACGATGCAAAATAAAAAAGGTACATCTGTACATGTGTCGCTCGGTCGGCAACGCGAGGCAGCCCTGGCCCCTGTCCTAGAGTCCCGTGCGCGACGCTGCCAGCGGCGGTGGCCCACTATACACCTCACTTTCAATTTCGGCGTACTTTGCTCGCGGTTAAATAATTCAAAAGTGCTGCTGGGACCCTAATAACCCTTGAACAACCGGACCCACGGCTTCGCAACAATCTCCTTGGAAAAAAGTAGCGTGGTTTTTTAGTAGCACTACGACAAGGGTTGAGACACCGGGACGAAAACCAAAATGGGAACCAGGCCTACTAGGTACCAGCCCTACGACTAGCTGGCTCACCTCGTGGGTGTCCACCCCGGGGGACGAATAGCCCGCGCTGTTGGCGTGAGCGGCCATCCTTGCCGTGAACAGGCCTTGCCAGACGAAGCCCCCTTCCGTAAGCAGCATTCTCGACTGGACGTGGAGCGAGAAGAGAGAGACATCCAGCCGAAACAACAGCAAGAAAACACCAAAAACATGCATTAACCCTTGTTTGCACCGCAAAAAATATTTCACACAAATTGCAAGCAGCTTGTCCCGTAAAGCGTGGGTGCAGTGATGTAGGGTTTCAGCAGGGTTCAATCAAGTGCAAGCGCCCCCTGGTGGTGAAGTTGGGATGCGTGAGTAGGTGAGTGAGTGGGTGTTCCAGTTAGTTAGTTAGTTAGTGAGGGAGTGAGTGAGTGAGTGAGTGAGTGAGTGAGTGAGTGAGTGAGTGAGTGAGTGAGTGAGTGGGTGAGTGAGTGAGTGAGTGGGTGGGTGGGTGCGTGAGCGAATACATGTGTGAATGTCCCAGGCGAGTGGGGTCTGCTGGTGAGTATCGTTACTGTTCCCTCGTTCCCCACATCGCGGTCCTCGACCTGGGTGGGTACATATCGCTCACGATTGCACGCCTCCCCCCCCCCTCTCCGTCATCCCTGCCCCTTCCAGTACACGGGCATGTTTTCATCCACGCAAAATATCTCATTGAGTGAAGTGCCTCTGCGGCATCCGGGAGGTTAGCTTGATCTCGATCGTCACACCGACACCCACGCAACTATGCTGCTGTGTAACCAATTCAGACTCTCGGCAGGTGTATGAAAATGTATCAGCGGAGCCAACAGGCGCACGAAAAAAACACAACCAGCCCTTCGCCACCACACTGATACGGAAAAATAGGCGGTACCCGAGATTTCCGTCGTCGCCGTCGCCGCGTTGCTACCATCGCCACGCTGCTGCCACTAAGACCACCACCACCGCCACCCACCCACCCACCCACCCACCCACCCACCCAC
>JBBMKB010079343.1:0-12703 GCA_037833945.1 Alaria marginata
GTGCTGCTGCTGCTGTTGCTGCTGTGTTGCTCTCTCTTTTTACTAAAACTTAAAACACTCTTTGCCAGTCACTGCTGCTGCTGCTGTTGTTGTTGTTGCGCTCAGCAAATTTATTTGCTGGGTGACGTCGACCGAGCATTTTTCATGTTTTCTCCCCAAGATTTTTCGTTTGTGATGACTGCTGTGTTTTCGCACACACACGCGACGTTGTGCCGCCTCCATCGTCCAACCGCCAAGCAATACAGAGATCATCTTCCTAACACTCCATGCAAGTATGTTCTTTGCTACTACTTCCACTAAAAAAACATTATTCAAAATTATCAGCTTGCGTCACCCCGCCTCCGAAGGGGAAACTTGTACATCATGCGAATATAGTTGTACTGACTGTTCGTAGTTCGTCTATACTGTACCTGGCAGTGCATAATGTCACAGGGCCGTACGCGGTGGACACACGATAACATCGTCAGCGAGGGTGCGCATAGCAATGGATTGCATCGCGATTCTGAGTTGCCCAGGTGCGGGATAGGGCAGCTGGATCAGACTGCTGCTCGTACGAAGGGTGAAGGGTACCGTATACTGCTGTGCGGAGTCAGTCAGCAAGTGAAAGTGTCTTACCTTTGGGGCAGTCCATTCCTCTTTCGCTCCGGCCTCAACCTGTGCCTCGCGCACTACGCCGCTCGAGCTTGACATCCTTACCACACGCACGCCCTCACCATGCTGCCGCTTTCCAACGGACTGCACGACCCACAGCCCGCGCTGCTGCTGCTTGAGGCCTAGCCCTGATGCTGCAACAACGTTGTTGCTGTTGCCGCATACGTTTGAGTACAGTGGGCGCCGCAGGTTACGAGAGACCAGCGGAGCGCCGCGGAAGCTCGCAGCAGGAACAAAGGCCCGCGCCGAGTGCGAGGCCGACGCGAGCATGGGAACCACGTACGAGCCCCAGGCTCTCATGTTCTCCGAGACAGCTACAGGCGCTGCACACGACCACGCTGTGCACACATCAGAGCAGTCCAGCAGAGTGCACCATGATAATAACGCAAATGCGGCGTATTGGAACACCCTCTGCCGCATGTCAACATCATGTACGCATGTACGGTACGCGTAGGTGCTCTCTAGTGCCGTAAGTGCCACCTCGTTGGCGTGAGTGACAATGCGTCTATCGTGGATGCTAGCTACTGTTGACGGGGGTGGTCCGTACCCTGGATTTCTATGCACGCCGGGAGCCGGTGAAGCCCGCTGCCGGCCTTTCTCGCATGGCTCCTTGACGAGTCCATCTCATCATGCTCAGTTGCACTCTGTCCAATTCCGCCACAGCCACACCGGCATCACGAGGAAGAGCTGGCGAGCGAGGAAATCGCCCTACAACCATCCCCATCGCGCAATAATATCGCTACCCTCGAGAGCTGGCAGCTGCGAGGAAGTTGAGGAGGCGGGGGAGAAGCAAGCAGGAGAGGAGGAGGAGGAGGGCGCGATACGAGCACCCGAAGGTCACCGCCAGCATCATTCCGCCGCATTTCCGAAACAACGTCAACGTGACCGCAGCCCCAACGCCAACGCCAACAAACGTGGCGGTGCCGCCGCTGCTGGAGGCGCAGAGAGAAGGTTTTCCGTGGCAAGGTCCCTCCACCTCCGTCGCCATCGTTCCCACTTAGCCCGCGAGACGGCCCTACGTCTCTTCCGCGAGTCGATGCTCCTCCGACCAGACTGGAGAGAGACTGACTCCAAGTTTGCTGTAGAGTCGGGCATCGACGAAGTTTTCGCTGACTTTGCCTTTTCGCGAGAAAGGGGTGCCCAAGAAGAAGACTACTTCGACCACCGTGGTGTTGATAGGGATGGCGGAAGCAACGAAAGCGGGGAGATAGCGGTGAGGGGAAACAGACAAGACGCGGGCAGCGACGCAAGCGGCGACAGCATTGGCGACGCCGTCAGGGACGTCGTCAATGACGCCGTCAGTGATGCCGTCGGTGACGTGGTAGGCGACGCGGTGGCGTGTCTCCGCAGGACCCTGGCGGGCGTCGGCTACACGGCCTTCCGGGTGCAGGAAAGGTTCGGCCCCGCTGTCGGCGCGATGGGGGCGCAGCGGTTACCCGGGCCGTACTACCTGCGCAAGAGCCTCGACCATACACACGTGAGTGAGGGGAGGGGATCGATCCGTCGCTGGGCGACTTTCGCAACTCTCGTGTTGGTGGAAACCTTACCTGCATACTTCGAAGTATACGTAAGAGTTGGTGTATGTTCACTGCCGGGGAAATGGAGAGCACCCTCAATCCCCTTAGAACTGCACCCACGTTTTTTTTTACAACCTACTTGGATTTGTGTTGATTGGTTTTTACGGCAGTAAAATATATCATCTCACAACAACAGCCGGACCGCTTGTGACACCTTCAAGACACTACTGCTTTCGATGACTGTCCACTATCGGCATGCACTACGCCTTCTATGCAAATAGCCGTGTTATATTGCTCAAAATGCCCCCCTTCATCGCCCCCGCCGCCCCTCCGCCCTTTTCCCGCTCTTGACCACGCACGACGTCTTTAGGCTGCAACTGTTGCTTCCCTGGGGCGACCAAGAGACGCTCTGGACGTCGCCATTCGCCTCTTCCTGCTGGGGCTCGCGCTTCCTCGAGCCGACGTCGAGCGAAGTCTCGGTAGCGACGCCCTCTCGTCAGCGGAGCAGTTAGGCATGCTGGGGGAGTGTTCCGTGGACCCGTCGCTGCTGGTGTCCTTGGTCCAGCTCTTCCCGCTCGACGCGGAGGCATTACAGTCGCCGTTCACTCAAGCTTCTCAGAACGACGATGGCAGCCGCGAACCATCGTCCGGGGCCGCTACCGATCCTTCCGGGGGGTTGCAACGCGAGGGGGGAGAAAAACTGGAGGAGCAGGCGCAGGTGGGGAGTGGGGGCGCGGGGTCGAGGGTGGAGGCGAAGGAGAAGGAAGCCGCTTGTGGGATCGCCGCGACGTCGGACTTGGTTTTTGCGACCGACTGGCCGCCTCCAGGGAGCACTGCCCTCACTGAGGAGCCCGTGATGTACATAGGCCCGGACAGTATCGGCCTCGTGCAGCATGTGCCCCGTCACATAACCTCAAGGTCACGTTCAACTGGCATCAGTCTCGGAGGACCTAGGGCAATTCTTCGAAAGGTCGCGGGGGAAGCAGGCGTGACGGATGGTGCAGATGTGGCGGTCGGGGGGGGTGCGGAGCGAACCAAAATTTCGGAACGGCAGGCGGGGGAGGACGTAGAAACGGTGCTGGATTTGTGCTGCGGGTCGGCGGTGCAAGGGATCGCGGCGGCAGCCCTTCGCCGGGGCAACGCGCTCGTAACCTGCGTGGACATCAACCCCAGGGCGATCCGCTTTGCGCGCTTCAACGCGCTGCTGAACGGCCTCGACGAAAGCCGCTTCCGCGCCGTTACCGGGGACCTCTACTGCGCGCTGGGGAGCGGATCTTCGGACGGGATGGCCTCCTCCGACGCACTGAAAGCGCGAGGGGGACGCGAGAAGCAGACGCCTGCAGCGGAAGGCGAAGGTTCTCATTTAACTCTCGGTGGGACCGCAAGAAGAGAAGCAAGCGGCGGCAGCGCACCCGCGGCGGCCGATGGACGGGGACCGGGGGCGTTTCCTTTTGACGATGATGAGGAAGCCACCACAACGAGCGGACTGAACGCATCCTTATTGGGAGGAGGCGCACCCACACCTCCAAACGATAGTGCCTCGAAGTTTGATCTTATTCTCGTGAACCCCCCGTTCGTGCCTGTCCCGCCGAGGCTCGATTCCGTGCGGCGACGGTACGATGTATTTGCTGCCGGAGGTGCCAACGGCGAGGACGTAGTGGAGGGCATTTTCCGCGGGGTGATGGACCACCTCCAGCCGGGAGGGGTCCTCGCGATGGTATCCGAGCTCGTCAACCCCCGAGCGTTCGACGTGAAGCTCCGACGTTGGGTGGGGTCTCGTGAACAGGCACCGTTGCCGGCAGCGGCAGTGGCGGCAGCAGCGGCGATGGGAGGGGTGGTGGTGGCGGGGGAGGGACAGGCAGAAGAAAGCACGCCCGAGAACGAGCAGCGAAATTACGGAGGTGGCGCCGCCCCTAGCAGTAGCCGAGTATTTGAAGGGGGTGCCTCCTCAGGTTCTTCGTTGGCCGCGGTGGGAGTCGGAGACGGAGACGACGCTAGAAGGTGGACTGGCGTTGTCTTGCACGAGAAGGAACCCTGGACGGCGAAGGAGTACGCGGCAAGGAGGGCCGGAACCGCGCGAGAGGCGCAAGGGTGGGAGCGACACCTGGCGCTAGTTGGCGTCGAGGAAATGGCGCCCGGGTTCGTGTTCGTCCGTCGACGAGAACCCCCCTCGTCGGAGTCGCAGCGGGAGGGGGACGAGGGGGTTAGTCGTAGCGGGGGAGAGGCGACGGGCGACATATGCGTTGACATCGACATCCAGGGGGTCGAGAAATTGTGGGCGCCGCACAATAAGGTGGCGGTCGAAAACACCGCGGCCGCTTTGAGGCGGATGTAAGCATGAAACGAGTAATAGGGTGCGGGTGGTGGAGAGCACCGCGGCTTGTTTGGAGCAGGTGCAATCATGGAAGCGAGTGGTGGGTCACATCGGCCGGTTTTCGTTGTACGTTGGAACCGACACGCGTCGTGATTCGCGGTGCCCTCGAGGTATCAGGCGCAAGACGGCAATGCTTTGTTTTTGTTCTCCCCGCGTTCCCTCGATGCGATGGCCTTGTGTCCAGAGGTCGAACGGGCCTCCTTGCGATTTCTACCCCCCGATTGAATTGCAGGTAGGCGAGTGCCGAAGAAGGTTTTCGGTGCTGTTAGGACGTCAACGTAATGTAAAAATAACACGAGTAAAACAGTTTCCTGTTGACCCTGGATACACTCCAGGGGAGTTGTTTTTGCCTGTGTCGGGATCTGGTGGTGTCTTTATTGCGGGCAATCGTTGAAAACCTTCAGATAATGTGTCATGTGTTACCGACCGTACGTTAGCGGTTAATGGTATGTTTTTTTTAGAACAAGCAAAAAGTCTATCAGCGACAGGCGATATCCCGACTAAAATTTGTTGTTGGTCCGAGAAATACTCGTCAAAGGGATGCTCGGTCGGGAAATACGCCGTTCACCGTGGTCACACCCGGTATGATAACGTCGGTGTCGTTTGCAGCGTATCCCCCTTAGCGCGGCGCGACCCGTGCCCCCCGACCCGACAAACGGACGGTCCTTGTACACTGTGTGAAATGCAATGAAGGACGTACGGCTCAAACTGCGGCCGAGGAGTGGCGCGGCGCGCGAGAGGTTCCTCGTTACAAATTTAACCAACTTGGGAGGGAGGCAGACACTGCTTGTCTGGTGGGAAGGTGCGGCTGTGGGGTTTCGCGTGTCTGCCTCTGTACGAGCGCACAAAACTCACCCGCTCGGATCCACCCCCCCACTGTTAAAGCAACGTAACGATATAAATAGATTAAATGGTGGATCCTTGAAAGTGCCTTCCGATTCTTCCAACTGCTATCAATCATCCTCCGATATCGCCACCCACCAATCCATATAATCCCATCCACCATACGCCTAGATCGCCATCCTCCAATCTCCAAAAACACAATCCGTCGTTTCAGACTCCATCGATGGTTTCAAAGGCCACGGATGGTTCTCAAACGTCAAAAATCAGGCCGACTACTGCCTACTCCCGCCGGCCGTTTATCGCGCGCTTTCGGCCTCGGCCGCCTCTTCTTGTGCCCCTCCGCGGCCGTTACCCTCGCTGCGTCTTCTTGACCCTACCGCCACCCCTTCCCCCTCTACCTTGTCGGCGATGGAAGAAACGCCACCCTCGCCTCCACCCCCCGGACCCTCCGGGTGATCGCTCGGTCTAAAATCCAAGAAACCGGCGTCGTCTACGGCGATCTTGGTCCACCCCGAGGCGTTCACGAGGAAAACGTTGATGAAACCGCCTGCCGAGTGAGTCAGCCGAGAAAGAGCGAGGGAGAGGGCGGGGGAGGGGGGATAGAGCGAAACAGACAGACAGGCAGAGGAAGAGAGAGAGAGAGAGAGAGAGAAAGAGAGAGAGAGAGAGGGAGGGAGAGAGAAATAGAGGAAAAGAGAGATAGAGAGAGAGAGACGAGGGGAGGGTAGAAACGGAGAGGGAGGGGGGCGTAGACGGGGGGCGGCGGCCAGCGAGTTAGCGTATCCCGTATGTTATATTTATGATGACCTCGCTACGACCCGGTGTACACCAACTATGCGGTTGCGTTGTCGAGGGGAAACTATCCCGCCAAACACAAACCACAGCAACTACTCAAATACTCGGGGCAAAAATAGTACCTAAACAGACGCGGTCCTGCCTGTTTACGCGCTGAATACATGAAATAGTGCAAGCGATGGACCACAAAGCCCCGCCTTCTCAAACGCTCCGCAGACTTGCTCCAGGCGACGGAACACCAAGGTAAAAAGGTGAAACACGAAAAAAAATACGAAGAAACGCAACGATTCAATAGTTAGGGAGAAAATAATTACCCGAAAAAGCGTCCCTGTAGGTGGCGTGCCGCACAGCCCTCCTCGCGAGGACCACCGCTTCCTCTAGCGACATATCCGGCCGGTACCCCTGGTCCAGAACGCTGTATGCGTACGTACTTCCCGACCTACGACAGCAAGGACACCCAATGACACAGCAGGGTACGATAGAGCCCAGAGATTGCTCAAGAAGATAAGGAAACAGCAGAGAAGCGTCGAGCATGATATTATCTGCTGGGTGCAAAGAGTGCGGCGCGGGGTAACCTAGGCTGCAAGGCGCGGCGCGGCGCGGCGATCACGGCCTCACGGTTTCTACTTTCGTGTTTTGCTTCCTTATCAATGTGTCAACCTGTCAATCAGTCTGTCTGCCTGCCTGACTGTCTGCCTGTCTGCCTACTTTCTAAGCCTAAGGAGGCGTTTCTACACGCGCGCCTGCGTTGGATATTCTTACCCAACAGAGAAGTAGCGCCCTGGAACCCTGGCCCCTTCACTGTCGACGTAGTAAAGCTGCCCTTGCCCGCCGTCCTTCTCGCCGTCGCCACTGCTACCGCCCCCACCACCCCCTCCGTCATACCCCATGATCATCGTCCCGATCGACAGCCCTTTCCCCCTCTGGCCCATGAGGGTGTCCGCGAGCAAGCGCGCTGCTGTGGCCACAGGCATGGGAAAACCGTTCCGTGTTTCGAAGATATTGGCCTGCGCGGAGACATCAGCGGGAGGTAAAGCCTGGGTCCATCAAAATTCCTTTTTTCGGACTTCACAGGAGATACCTGACCACTGTAAATGGCGGTACAGTAGTGGTCCCTCTATAGCGCCGGTATGTGCCAGCGGGAAAAACCGGCACTATAGCGGCAATCGGCACTACTCCGGATTGGGGAATATATAGGTTTTAGTATGGAAACGGAAAACTGTGCCAAGCGATTTCACCGGCATTATTAAATCGGCATTATAGAGGGACCACTACTGTAACAACACCGGCCGCATGGAGCAGCCCGGGTAGCTGGGTTTCGTCAAGTTTCCCAACAACATGCTAGAAGTTGTGCGACACGCTCGCAGCATGCTCCTACTCGTACTGCTGCGCGCTTATACTATTATAGACGGCTGATAAGGCCTCACTCTTCATTGCTTTGGCCTCTGTATCTGGGTTCCAATAGGTTCGTTTTAAAGTTTCAAGAGAGGTTGCTGGAGTGAACAGCACACAGCACGTGCATGCGCTCGCTCGAGGAGACTGATGCGCAGTCATTTCCGACCCCCCCTGGCTCGTTCCAGTGCGTTTCATCATAGCGAGCTATTAATAGTCCAACCCAGCGGAGCTTGGTGGTTCAAGCAACATGATCCGTGGACTAGAATCCGAAGATTCATTCATGACGTTTCATATCCCCGGTTACCCCCCCCCCTCTGCACGACCCCCCCCCCCCCTCCTCGTGGTCACCTGCATGCCCAAGTAGCGGAGCCAGAAGGAGCAGTCCGCTGCCCCCCCCGCCATGGTGCCGAGGATGCGATCCGACACCGGTATAACCTGCGCGGGAACCCACGTCACGGCGACAAGTTGAGGACATGAAATTATCACGATATGTAGCTTCAAGACAATAATAAACTATAGACACGGGTTGGTACAGATCTGCACCGCTTTCGTACGTCGAACTCTTTGTTCCTGTGAACCGCAGTAGCACGATACTCTACGTGCGAGTACGCTGTAATGATGATGGCTAGATACTGGCAGTGCAACAGCAGGAAACGCACACAAACCGTCAAAAGCGGGCGTCCCCAAAATATGAGAAGCTCGTGCTTCATCTCCCGCGACAGCACCAGCACCACTACCACCAACAGCAACAGCAACAGCAACAGCAACAACAACAACAACTGCGGAGAAACAACAGCAGCCAGAAGCCGCCGCTGGAGCAGAAGCAGCAACAGCGTCGGCGACACAAGCAAGCACGCGCGACGAGGCAAGGACACCAGCCCGATAACGCCGCTCGCCGATGCTGTAACCGATAGCACCGCTCGCACCACGACGACAGAGGCGTACGGCAACACCAAAGCGGTATGGCATCCCATGACACATCTCCTTGCGGTATTTGCGACTTATATCTCTGTCTCGTAATTTGCGACCACAGAGCTTGGACCAGGTATCTCTCTCTAGGGTGGATAATCGATACGGACGGACACTGGACGTGCCAGGACGTGCCGGTGCTGGATGTCGATGGTGTTTAACTCGTGCCGTAGCTCTGGAGACCTACCAACGGTATGATATCATAGAATGAACACACACACACACCGCCGCATCGGCACGCGCGTAATTCACCTTCTGGGTGGTGCGGGAGCCCACGAAAGATCCCATGCTAGCGCGGGAGTCAACCGCCGCAATCACCCCCCCCTCGCACACCAACGCTACCGTCGTCGTGCCGTGGCTAAGCCGTAACGGCTCGGCTCCCGGTGCCGCAACGGAGTACGGGTCTCCTCCGGCCGACCCTGCTCCTTGCTGCTGGGAGGTCATTGTCCGTGCCAAGAGGGAGTCGTCCGGGATGCCTCGGAAGAGGTTCGGTGTCGAATCCATGGCATTTGTTGAAGAGTAGGGTATTGGCGAGGCGGAGGCCATGGTGGTGGTGGTGGAGGTGTGAGGAAAAAAGGGTAGCAGGGATGCGGAGAGCAGTAGCAGTACCCAAGAGGATGTAGGGAAAGCTAGGAAGGTCGCTGTTGATGTTCGTCGTCGCGGTTGTTGTCGTTGTCGTTGATGTTGATCTTCCTTCCTCTGTCTACTTTCGATAGTTCGTTGCGGTGAAAACACAACGGCGCCCATTTTCGCTAGATTGCGCGTAGAAAACAGGACCAGCAGCTCGGCTCTCAGCTGCAGAGCTGCAGAGCTGAGCGGAGAGAGCTACGAGAGAGCTGCAGCGACGCTTTTGGGAGTTCGAAAGTAATTATCCGTTTTTTTTGTGATCGGGACAAAACGACAAACGTCCCCTGTGCACATTGAAATTTCTCGCTTTTTCTCGACCATTGCCAGCGCGGCTGGAAGCAGCACTCGCTTGCTAACCAAGAGGGATTTGTTAGCAGCTGCGTGGTCTCGTAGATTACCAATCACGATTTGCAGCAGTTATCTCACTCGGTTGGGAGGACCACAGGGACACTGTCAGGCAATCGAACAATCGAGCAATCGAATTCCGCCGCACTTCGTCAATTTCCAAGGATTTGCGATCCCACTGCTGCTGCTGTGCCGAGTGCCGAGTGCCGAACGGACAGCAAGTACAGCCGCACACAGCAGCAGCAGCGTATATAACGCTGCTTGAAGGCACAGCAGGGATAGACACAGGAGCCCTCGCTCGGCAGTGCATTCTCCCTACACAATCTACGTCTGCACTGGCCACCCACGATGGGAAGACGCTCGGGGCTGCTGCTGGTTGCGGCGCCACTGCTACCGTCTCTGTTTCTCTTCGGGCAGATCGATGACGCGGCGGTGCGCAGCAAGCTTCAGGCAAGTGCTGCGCTAGCAGTGGTGGGCTACCTGGGTATGATCTACGTCATTCCGACGTTCACACCGTATCTGGCCAGGAGCGGGCTGACGGGGAAGGACCTGTGCAAGAAGGGGACAGCCTCTGCCGACAAGGAGATGTGAGGCAGCTTGTGCGCTTGCCCTGTTGCATTTCTACGCGTAGTTTTACGACGCTCCTCACCGTTTCGTGTCAAGAGTCAAGATCGTCTTCCGTGATTCCATGATTATGACAGTATTACCTATCAATCGCTTAGGACACCTGCCTGCCCTACTGTAGTACTGCTGTTCAACTGCTACCTGGTAACTGCGACTTCTCTTGGAGGCTACGTAGACGTATAGTCTAGACTAACACAACAAGATGACAAACAGCGCATCCCCTCAACGAATTGCCAAGCACTTCAAAATCAGACGGCCACTAATAATAGGGTGACGCTCCCCCCCCTTTCGTGTCGAGAGTCAGCAGCAGTCAAACATCGTGCTCCATTCTGATGACATTTCGTATTATACCGCTCTGAACCGCTTCGGATGCCTGCAGCCACAGCAGCAGTACTGCTGTGCATCTGCTATATTCCTTGGTGCCTGCTATAATACTGCTCTTGTAGACCAGACGTACGTATATAACAAGCAAAATGACAAACAACGCACCCCGTCGGACGGGCGCCTAAGCTGTTTTTCTCGATGATGGAGAGAGGACCGAACGCCCAGCGATGCGTCTACAGTATTAACAGTACTTATTAATAGCTTTTAGAGGAGGTCTGAGAAAAAGTTTCCTAGGATTTTCCTTGGGTGGTTTGCTGGCCGGTATCGTACAGTACACTGTCAGCAGTACATGCCGGCCAGAGCACGGCATCCACAAGCCACAGCGTCCCAGCACGAGTCACCCCGTAAGGATTGTGTTCGGGTTCGGGTTAGGGTCAGGGTTAGGGTCAGGGTTAGGGTTAGGTGGTCTTGACAAGACTTTTTCAAAAGTCACCATTTTTGCAGTGTGTGCTCCCCATGGTTTGGGGAAAGCGGGTCGGGGTTTCGTCGCAGGGGGCGTGATACCTTGCATGTTAGACTATTTATATTCCTGACGCCCCCCCCCATAGATGGTGGCGCCAGACGGCCAAACAGGAAGGGATTAAGACCAGCAACAAGTTTTAAGGTGACATATGGAAGAAACGTGTTCGAGTCCCCAAGTTCTGGAGGTGACTCTATTAGGAGTAGGAACGGTGCTCCGTCTCGAAAGTGGTGCGAGGGTCTATGGTCTTATGAGTATGGCTACGCAACAAATGAGTACCTCCCCCCCACCCCCCCGCCGCCCGATCGCTCTCCCCACCCTGGCCGGCCGTGTGCTTGCTTGGGGCAGCCCGGAAGGAACCGGAGTAATTGCTGGCACCATGTTCTTGATCTGCGTGGTGATACTACAGTTGTTCTACGGCAGAGACTCTACAGACAAGGTGGGTGGCAGCACACTCGTGCCCAAACGAATTGAAGCTACTGTAGACTATATCACGCCTTGGACATGAAACGCTGACTCTGCTAATACTGCGCGCTCCACCCCCATGCCGTCTTCATAACCGAACAAAGTGTGACCCTCAAGGCTACTTATATTATTACGCTGGGTAGATCTGAGTGGCCAAACTTCTGCCGTACGTACAGAACAAACACTATCTCGTGGTTGGAGAATATCACGCATTGCTGGCACCATGTTCCTGGTGTGCGTACTCGTACTCGTACGAGTATTAATAGTGATATTGCAGGTATTCTACGGCAAACACTCTGCGGACAAGGTGAGCGGTGGCCCTCAAGAGCGGATATTTTATCCCCCTCCTCCTCCTCCTCCTCCTCCTGCTCCTCCCCGTCCTCGCTTCCGCATTTCGTCCTTGACGTCAGCTCCTGGTAGCCGTTTTTATGTTGTTGTTGTTGTTGTTGTTGTTGTTGTTGTTGTTGTTGTTGTTGTTGTTGTTGTTGTTGTTGTTGTTGTTGTTGCTGCTGTTGCTGTTGCTGTTGCTGTTGCTGTTGTTGTTTTCGTTTTCGTTTTTTCTCTTATTCATATTTTTTGCTCTTGTTCTTGTTCTTGTTATTGATGCCCGCGTGTGGGAACACGAGCGGGAAAATATTGTGCTTGTCGGCTCCTATACCAAGATTGTTTAACATCCAAGCCATGCGATCACATCTCCTGGATACTGGCGGCAGACATCCCTTGTTCTTGTTATAAAATAACGTATTTGACGCCCTTGTAAAGTTGTCATGTTGACCCTGGCAGCATTCAGGGGAGTCACTGACCTATCATATCTCCTTACAGAGGAATACATCTGTACAAATCGCGCGGCCGAAGTATCACGCACCTTGCAAGGATGATAATATCGGCCACTCAACCTGTCGAACTCACAGCTGACGTATTTGATTTTTTTTTATAACAATGAAGAGTCATCCCACGGTAGGGGTGCAGCAATACGTTTCTGAGCTCCTGGCATGAGGAGCTCAATATCTCACCCGAAACATGACTTGCGAGATTTTCGTTCTCGCAACCCGATCAACACTTCTATCCGCTAGGCCTAAAACGAATACGCTCGTAAAATGATCATACCAACCGGTGGTTCCTCACTTCAGGAGCTCAGCCGGTCAGGAGCGTTTGACCCCCAAAAGGGCAACCCCTACGTTGTTGTTGTTGTTGTTGTTGTTGTTCTCACATTAACTCATCGCCAAAATCAAGTCCGTGGTCACACAAAGGCTG
>JBBMKB010079354.1:0-12702 GCA_037833945.1 Alaria marginata
GATTAATGTACGCTGTAAATTGAAAACTGCTGTGATTACTCACCAGTCACCAGCTTCAGTACATACTGGTATATAACATATATACTGTGCCTGCTATAGTAATGTTAATACTTGTTAATACTATTGTAGTATCATACGGCAAGTAAGAGGGTAAGATTTGTCCGTACGTAGGGCTGCGCACTGGCACACTGCCACGCGCAATATAGACTATACTGTGAGTAGATTAACAATTGCTCTTGCCTGTGTTGCCGATTTGATGTGACATATTATACGTTCAGAAGTACAATACGCTTATAAAACTCGATGACAGAAACCGCTAAAATGAGTTCCGGGAGCCGGAGGAGAGAACGATTGGGAAAGGAGGCGATAACCTTTTTTTGTTTTACTACTCCGGCGGAGCTTCGACCAGCCGAGGGGGGGGGGCGTTAGAGTTTTCTACCCTCGACCGCCTCGCGTTCGCTTCCCGGTAGATGTCATGGAGTCGGTTCAGTCATATACTGATTGCCGACGCAGTCAGTATAATCTCTACTGACTGAGGTTGCCAGTGCACAACCCTATCCATACGAGATAGCACCACCACCGTTGTGGCGTTCTTTACAGGAGTACTCGTAGTTTGTTGAGTCCCACCAGGTATTCACCAGTGTTTACTGCTTCAGTAACAGGTATATTTGCAGCTTGCAGCGGGTCCAGCCGCATCTTGTAGCGGTGGAACTGTTCACTGTTGCACGAGTTTACGGTCTAGGAAGTACTTTCCACTGGGATGAAGCTGCGGGCGTAGCCCCAACCAAGCCCCTAACTCCAACCCTACCCCTAGAACTACTGCAATTTTTGCCCTAACGCCAAACCCGGAACCAGAACGGCTCAAACGGTAGGACTGGGTATTCGTAGGTCCAGCCAGAACGAGAAATGTTGGCTGCGCCAGCAGCCGGAACACTGTACAGCCAGATCTGAACAGGATGCTGGTCGCGGCGACCGCCTCTCCCCCCGGCTGATGAGGGGCGAGCGCTGGAGGCGCCCGCCCTGCTGGCGCCGGAGGCGCATTTTTACACGATTTGGCGCCGGTCAGTTTTTATTTGTACACTATTAATAGTCGGGTTGAAAGGATCGAAAAGGGCGGTTGCCGATCGAGCCTTTTTTACACGGTGTGGTTCTTAACCCCATTCTTACCGCCTCAGTCGGATCGATTTTATAGTTTTGTACTCTTTCTGAAGGTGGTTGATGTGAGGGAGTAGTGCTGTATGACAGTTGAACGGCCGTTGGAAAGAAGCGGCATGCTTGGTGCCTTTTACTCAAGCAACTCGTGCGCTTCATGCCCTCGTCCAAGCGGGTTCGTGGCGTTAGAAATTGGCGAGAGCCGCCAAAGCTACAGCGAGTGCAGCTGCTGTTGGCCAAAACCCATCGATACCGCGCACTGCTGCCATCGGAGGATGATGCAAAGTGCTGGCGGGCGGAGATAGGGACGTGCCACGCTGACTATTAATAGTGGCGAGAAGCAACAGCAATGATAGCGGCCAAGCCAGCGTTGGCGCTGTTGTAGGATGTTGTGTGGTATGGGCGTGTGGGCGTCTGTGTTTGTTTTGGTGGCAAGGTGAGGGACGCGACAGCTCTCCAAAAGAAAACAGTCTGATGAATTTGGCTGGCGTTTAGACAAAAAAAGATCGATCGTCTCGTCCCGTCCAAAAGAAAATCGGAAAAAAGTTGGGATCGAAAAGCTCTATTCAAACAGTGTAAGGCCGTTTATTATGCGAGGCTTTTTATTTTAGGTTAAAAACTGAGCTTGTTTGGTTTTTTTCGAACGATTTTTCCCCAGAAAACGCGGAAACCGGGCCGTGTCTTCTTGGAATAAGTTAGACTGCCCTCGGAGAGGTACCCAGACCTTTTTCCCGCTTCTCGTAGGTCGCAGTTACAATAATTTTGGCTCAGCTCATTTTTCAATTTTCTTGGCAGAGTTCAACCGCTACGTTTTTTAGGAGACAATTGAAAAACGTAACACGCGCGATCGACAAATCACACACAGCTTGCGGAGATGGGTTTCGACGAAATTCTCAATCTCACAGCTGAAGTTATTTTTTCTATTTTTCAAAAATAAGCTAAACCGAGTTTTTCCCAACTGCAACCCCCGAGAAGCAGGAAACTGGTCTGGGCACCTACCCCGGGGGTAGTCTGACTCGTTCCGGGAAAAGCTGAGCCGGTTTCCACGCTTTTCCGGGGCAAAAACGCAAAAAGTCATTCAAAAGCAAAAAAAAAACTCAGTTGTCAACCTTAGAAAACTATCGATTATTAACAGTATCATAGAGCGGCGCAAGAAAGCCCGAGCTGTGAATTGGCAGGACTTCAAGAGTAAAAACTAATCGGTAGGTGCATTTAGCAAACCAACCGACTGTAGTCGAGAAGTCGGCTGGTGAAGCCAGCTGATGGCCAGCCGACTTACCGACTTAATTCAGGGGGGCAAAGCGAGCAAAATCAGCCCCGCCCCGCGGCCAAGGGAGGCCCACCCAAAAGTGGGACGAGCCTTAATTAATCTGGTTAGGCACACGGCTGGCATGATATGCGTGAGCTGTATTAACTCGCGTACACCTCTACGCAACTACACGCGTCTTAACGACTACAACGCTGATTGCGCCATCGTGAGTAGGCCGTTTATATTCGGAGCGGGAGAACAAGACAAAAATCTCCCCCCAAAAGTCAGAATGTGAAAAGTATTGGGTATTGGGAGCCGTACCGTTACCCGCGCGCAGGGTAAATATGTTAATATGTTATGCGGTTGGCTTTAGCCCTATCAGAGCTGTATGGGGGGATGTTGTATATATGAGTCCCGGGGGTAAAGGTTTTAAACCGTAATTACGTACTGGTATTGATCTGTGAGTCTTGTGGGCCGTTGGAGGATGGATGTAGTCCACAAGATGTAAGGTAGTACAGTTGTCGCTAGGAAACCGCTATTTATAGGAGGGTATTTGATATTGGTAACTGCCGTCACCGTGTGTGCGTTTGTGGATGATGAACGCTCGTTGTACAAAACTCAACAGCAGCCAGCAGCAGCAGCCAGCAGCAGCAGCCAGTAGCAGCTAGCAGCTAACAAGCTAGCAGCCAGCGGCAGCAGCAGCAGCAGCAGCAGCAGCAGACAGAGAGCAGACAGCAGCAGGCAGAAAATCCAGCATTAGCCAGCAGCAGCCAGCAGCAGCCAGCAGGGGCGTCAACACCCAGCAGCTGGCAGCAGCAACAGGCACCAGAAGGCAGAAAAGCCAGTAGCGGCTAGCAGGCCTAGCAGCAGCAGCAGCTCGGTTCGTGTCGTTTGAAACAGCAGGGGTTTTCATCGAAGACATTGTGCGTTTTGGTTTTGTTTTTACGTACGTGCAAGTTCACTCCAGTTCAGCACCGCTGCACAGGAAGCCATAATGGACCATCCCCAGCATGGTATTTCGTTTGTCGGGTCAAGGGCCATGACGGATGACGACAACAAATCCAAGCATATGCCGTTTTCTCTGTTGCTCGCGACGCCCTAAATCGCTGTCCAGCGAGGTGCGCAATAACGCACTAAATCCAAGGTAAAACAACGCCTCAGGTTTTGTTTCAGCTGTTATAGACTACTACGGGGGAACGTAGCTAATACGACCAAAACTTGGTCGTAAAAACAGAGAAACATATAGGTTTTTGTGTCTACCGTAGACCCTATTAACTAGGTTCCCCCGTAATAGTATGATATGGTGTGTTTACTCGTACCCAGTTCCACCCAACTCCTCACGTCTTGACGAACGATCGAAACGTCGTTTACGCCATCGTGAGCAGGTAGCTCGTACTTGGAAGCTTGGGGCCGATGCTGTCCTCGATCAAGGAATTCCACGAAGCTAGGCTGTTGAAGGAGACCCAAGAGCTGGAGGAAAAGACCGGGGCGGACACCAGCGGCAGGAAACAAGCCGGGCCCGACGAGAGGTACGGTTGAGCAGTTCAGCACGGCAATACAGTATAGGACACCTAATAATAAAAAAACAATAAATACTGACCCAGGCCGGTTTTCTTATTTGAGATAAGATACATTCGACACCAACTTCAGTATAATGGCTGCCGGATTTACTATTTTCCGGGAAATGTCAGGCTGACTTTCTTAGTGTGCGTTTCATATTGATAATAACAGTTTATTAATAGTAGTAGGTGTCTTATACTGTGTTAGACTACAACACAATACTGATGCTTACTTCAACACCATACTGATGTTTACTACAACACCATACTCAAGTTTTCATGTAGGATCAGGTAAATCGCGCACTTCGAAGGCGTTCATTGGTACTGTACTACTGTCGGTATTGATTTGTATGTAGTGTGTGCCGTTGTAGGTTACCGTATGACTCTATTGATGCATTGCGTGTGGTATGCTGCAGGCCCTCTATGTGTTATATGCCAGGTACTCACGTTTTGGACTCGGGACGATTTTTCTCGGCCGTCAATGTCACCAATAGTACAGAGTGCTGGTAACGTGGGTTGCCGCATCGGTCTACGTTGCTTGTTGTCTACCGCAGCCCCTCTTTGTGGTATGCAAGGTAATCGCTTTCTGGGGACTGTCGATTATATTGGACCGTGAATGTCACAGCTTTATTCACAACACCCCATCACGGACAGCACCGGCCCAACCATATTTTCCGCGTCTCACAAGTTGATAGGTTGTTGAGGCACGGCTTATGAATTCCATGCCAGACACTTATATAGACTACCCTGTAACCCGGAAAAGGTTTATATAATAACAAAGGTGTAAGAGAGCGAGATCCCGGAGGAAACAGTGAGATTAAGCTACGGAGGGGGATAGCAGCATACTGTGATTATCCGCAAGCGAGGCCCACAAAAAGCAGTGCCGCTGGGGTGCGGCGAAGGGGATGGCCGGGGCGGTGAGATAATAAGCGGGCGATCGTGGTAAAACCTTCAGTCAGTTGGCTTCTACGTCGACAGCTGTCGTTTATGCATTTTCCATAATAAGCGTGCTGTACATTAACCCTTTGACCACTGCAAAAATCTCCCCACTCAGGTTCAAAGCAAATTGTTACAGTTCTTACGGGAATAAGGAGATGCCGTTCAGTCTTCCCACGCGGCACTTGGACCCAAACGCGGTACACCGGTTGCCTCAGCTGAATCATCTGTTGCTGTTGTTGTTGCTTTTGGTGTTGCTTTTTGTTGTTGTTGTTGTTGTTGTTGTTGTTGTTGTTGTTGTTGTTGTCAGGTGTGGTAGGGGTGGTAGCGGTGATGTTTTATTTGTTTGCTACTTACTGCAAATGAATGGGAAAATTGTAAACGAATACAAAAACCGGAAGAGAAAACAACCAAGACTCAAAATCAACAGCAACCACAGCAACCACAGCGGCGGCAGCAGCAGCAGCAGAGTAACAGCAGTAAAAGTGAACCCGACACAAAATATAGCACTTGCTCGGAGGAACGCGCATACTAATGAGCATTCCGGCACAGCAGCTGCGGTATTCATATAAACATGGGAAACATACCATGAGTGCTTACGATAAATCGCCGTTCTGTGGTTGGGCGCTTAGTAGGGAACATAAACCAGATAGAGGCAAGAACAAAATTATAAAAATAGCAGAGCCATTATCTTGTGCGGAAGACATCGTCGTCGTTCTGTGGTTGGGCGCTTAGTAGAGGACACAAACCAAATAGAGGCAAGAACAAAAAAAAATATATATAGCAGAGACATTATCTTGTACTACGTAAGACGCATGGAAAACAGTGACGCGGGGACAGTCCGACAAGCGAAGAGGATCCACTCAAGCATACGCTACTGAATGCGGCTGCTGTAGGCAAGGTGCACAGCCACGAACGAGGTGTCGTCTGCGTTTGGTTGCGTAACACCGCGGACATAGCCGGTGCCGAAGCCTCTTTTCACACGACTCATAACCACACTCTGCGTGTCAATGGGTGGTGTTGCCGGGGCTTAGGTTGTTCAGGGGGCAATGCCCACAACAATGGGACGTTACAGTGCGGATACTTGTTTTGACTGGTACCTTCACGCAATGTCATCTACCAGGTATGTCCTAATCCTGTACATCCAAGTACCATAGATATATTGTCACTCGGCTATAATACGCGCACCTCTCCGCGACTGTTCCGCCGTTTGCGCGGAGTTGCGTACAAGCGGGCTCCATTTGTGGCAGCACGTCAACCCCTACCGCACGCGCGGTGTTAGCGAAAGAAAACTAGCATGGCAGCACAGTCCTCCGTCGCATTGCCAACAACCGGCTTTGCGGCCACACGACACCCCCGACACGTGAGACGGTACTGTAATCAGTAAAATGACACAAGTTTTGCTCTGGAGCTCCTCACTCGAGGAATATCATATTACTCTATACTATTAGTAAGTGATGTTGAGCGAACTGAAAGTGCAATCCGATGAAGAAACCCGTGGCACAGGTATAGAAAACATCATACAGCAAAAAACGATTATAGGAATTGTATGTACTACTGTAGTACTACTGTATGTACTACTGTAGACGATTAGAGGAATTGTATGTACTACTGTATGTACTACTGTATGTACTACTGTAGACGATTATATTAATAGGTTAATAGCTTGAGGAGTCTCGTCGTTCTGAGAAAAATCAGCCAAAAAGTCCTATTAGTACTATTAATACTATTAATATGATAGTAGTAGCACGCATCTCCCCGGCGTACGTGATATCGACATAAGTCCTATTAGTACTATTATTAATACTATTAATATGATAGTAGTAGCACGCATCTCCCCGGCGTACGTGATATCGACACCCCTTTTGGGTGATCTGGCGATATCAACGGTCATGTCCGCGTGGTTCCCCCCCCTTCCGCACACTGTCCCCGCTCGCAAGGTTTTCGCGGCAATCCTATATGCCTATCGGCCATTTTCAAGCGCTCAACGTGTCCCTTGGCCGGTTTCGAGCATGCCACCGGATTTGTCTTCGCCCACCATGTTATTGTGTGTGTGCAGTCTTCGTTGGGGCCAGCGATTGGCAAGTGGTTCAACACACATGCATGAGTGGTTGAACCGTTCCGTGTTTGCGGCGTGAGTTTTTCCTGTGCCGGTGGCTTCCCCTTGGCCGCCTGCCGTCTTCAGGGGAACGTTTCGTTTTAGCCAAACTTCCAGATTACAGGGCGAAGTCTGACGTTTCTTCAAAAACATTTGTTGTTTGTTCAGGTATTTACCTTATTCTTCGATCTATTGGAAGTTCACTCACTCCGGTCACTTTAGCCTGCTGCCTTGATTTGTGTGTTGGGCGTTTTAGGCTCCAGGCCTTTCACTAAAAGAAGGGCACCTATGTTTTGTCCTCAAAACGAAATGGGTTTACCGGACCGTGATATGCGAATCACGAATCACCGCTTTTTTGTTTTCTTCGTCGCCACCCCCCACCTTTATTGCTTCTGTATCGTCACCGTAGTAAGTTTATTCGTTATTGACACATGCTACGGTACCATACTGAAATCGGTATTTTACCACCATTAGTATTTGCCTTCTGAGGGTCCTGACTTGAGGAGTATTACTGTGTTTTAGTATACCTCTCCCAAAATGTTCTTTTGAGTAAACACTACTAAAAGGAAAACCCGATGACTAAACCCATGGCCTATTAATAGGTATACAAGATATTCATAGAAATAGTGCAAAACAAGATTGACATTCCGACGATTTTGGGTTAAGGAACCCGTGACGCAGTACCGCTATCGTAGCACGCGTCTTTCCGTCTAAAGGAGGGTTCATCGCTCTACCCGAGCGTGATTTTGTACCGTAACCCTCCTTTTGGGAACACGTTGCTTCGATTCAGAGTGAAATCGTTTTTGCTGGGGTACATCCGGTATCGTAGGGGTTAGCGCTGGTGACTCAAACGTCTTGTTTTAACACTGGTGCCTACAGATACATTACTAGTCCGACAATAAATATAAGCTCGATATAAACAACACGTCACTTGTCAACGTGCGAAACTTCGAGATCTTAGGTAGGGGATGATATGTAAACATCCCCGGGTCAACCAAAGGGATGTTTTTATCATTTGATATATCGACATGGTGGTATACGAAGTATACGATTATTGATGATTCTTAGGTTTGTGATAAGGTACCACATGGCCTCAATTCCATATCGAGCCCCCCCTACGAGTTTCTGGTGTCCGACCCCTTCCTCCCGGCCAAACAGGAAAGGGATAAGGTAAGCAAGAACGTTTTTATGTAATATATGAAAGAAAGGTATTGAGCGCCCAAATATTGGAGGCCTCTCTATTAGGTGCTCCGTCTCGAAAGGGGTGCGTGGTCAATGGTCACATGACCAAGGCAAGCAACAAATGAGTACGCACCCCCCCCCCCTCCCACGCTTCTCTCCCTTCGTTCTTGCCTGTCCCGCCTCCGTGCACTGTGTGTTTGTTCTGTTTGGCGCTTTGAAGCTTTCCAGCAGGTACTCCAAGGCTAGGATGCGCTACTCGGTGCGACTCACGACTCTGGGCGATTGCGCCGCCTCGTAGTCTGCGGTTAGGTGGGGTGTGCATGATCGTTGGACTGGCTACCTTACTTGGCGCCCGCTCTGCCTTGACCCCAGCTACGACCGGGCCTGACGGGGATAGTGCTGGTGTCACAGCCTTTGCTGGGGCAGACAGTGCTGGTCACACATCCGTTGCTGGAGAAGGTGTCAGTGTCGTTCGTTCTTGGGATGGCGGCGTCGGGGATGGCTTCGGGGCGGCCGACATGCAGGTGAGGGCGTTGGGGTTAGGGTTTAGGTTAGGGATAGCCGTTAGGATTAGGGTTAGGGTTAGGGTTAGGGTCAGGGTTTAGCGGGGTGAAATTTCGTGTGCGATACTCGGTGGTGGCGCTCGCCAGTTGCGCCTGTGATCAACTGGGTCTATCGCAGACGCGCCATGTTTGTGTGTGCACAGACAGAGATAACTCCACGCCATGGGGTATGCAACGCCAAGCTCTATCGCAAAACCCCGAGTATATTTGGGTCACCACTGCCGTACTTTGTGCACGAAAAGAGCTGCACCCACCTTTTTAGGGGACAAATTACTTGGAATTAATGTGGTGACATTTTTGCTCGCCCAACAGGGTCAAATGGTGACGTCACGGGAACGCCGGGAAATGAACTCGCACCCGCTTGATGTTGGCGTTGTGTTGTGTGTTACGTGTTGCTGTTTTACCGTGATGTTGGCGTTGTGTTTTCGTGCTACGAGTTACCGATTTACCGTTGTGTTGACCGTTGCGCTTTGGTAGTACATGTTGCCAATTTTCCGTTATTTGTTGGCGTTGTGTGGTTGTGTTGCGTGCTGCCATTTTGCCGTTCTAGGAGTTGTACCACCTGGCGAGAGATGACGTTCTCGACATCGTGAGTGAAGGAGACGAGTCGTGTGACAACTGGCGCAAAACTGAATCTGCAAGATGCGCCGATGCCAACAACTGTGGGAAAGGTGGGGGCATGTCCAGTTTTTTTTTGTCGTACTCTTACTGGCACTTTTGCTGTTCCTCTTACTGTTCCTCGTACTGTTCCTCGTTCTGTTCCTCTTGCTGTCGCCGTTGCTGTTGCTGTTCCTCTGTTCCTCTTACTGCCGGAGGTTGCTTCGATAGCGGTAGCGCGGTAGCGCGTGTTTGCCTTTTTTTCTGAATGACGGGGCTCCTTAGCCCAATGTTTTTTTGGAATGTTTTTTTCGAATGCCGCTCTTGTTTTGCAATCTGAATGTTTTTTTTAAAGCAATCCCACGAGTTTGTGCGTCCGGGTGCACTTTTGGCTTCCTCAAAATAACCCAGTAATACCCAAACACGATAATACTCGACAAGTGAGGGAGGAGCTTCAGAAAACAAACAATGGTTGGTGCACCCCTACCGTACTATTAGTAGCATGTGTCGAAAAGGCTTCTCTCTGGTGGGGCTCATAACCTATTTTGATTCCCTCAGGAACTACCCAATATCGTTGGGCTTCCATTTTTGTTTGACAGCATCATTTCTTATGCAGGTCCCCCTTCGGGATGTGGTTGGTTTGAAATCCCGGGGGGTATCGCAAGTTGACAAGGGGGCAAAAGCTAATGAAACTTGAATGAACAATAATAAGCCACCGCCCTCCTAATAACCCGGCAAGTAATGCTAGTAACACTGACCAGCCCAAACGAGTTGTAGTTTACGGTAGCGTATACCTAAGTGATGAGATTGCCATCGCGTTAAGCGTGCAACGTTTCTGAAAGTCAGATGTTGGGTGAGGTATAGAGCGCCTCACGTCCTCAGAAAAAACATGGTGTTGTTAATGTTAGTAGCATCGTGGCATGCGTCTGCTGTTCCTATTAATAACCTATTAATAACATACTGTTGCTGCTCTGCTACTATACTAGTATACTGCTGTTACTGGATGCGCTGAAGCGGACGAGGTCCTGCCCCCAGTTTCACATGTGGCACTTGTTGGAGGGCTCGCAGTGTGTACAGAGAAAATGCAGCTGTTATGGTGCAAGTGCTCGACGTGTTGCAGTTTTAGAGCTCTGCGTGGTAAACCTATGGTAGACAGCAGTGACATGATGCTCGCGATGATGATGATTAATATGATCATGAATATGATCATGAATATGATGATGATGATGGTGTCATTGATGGTGCTGCTGCTGATGACGATGACGATGTGGCAGGGTGGTTGTTCGGGAAAAAAGGGCTTCTGCTGGCTCTACCGTGGGCAGGCCTCAACGATAGCAGCGTCACAGGTATGGGTTGTTCAGAACACGCTAGAGTAACCCTCCCCCTAGTATGCGCGGTAATGCCCTCACGCCATTGTGCAATACATGCTTGGCACATGCCACTCCTTTTAGGGTGATGATTTACATTGCCGCCATTCCTTCGTTGGCAGTGCTTCGAACGATAAGCCGATCGGTGGTAGCACTCGATGTGTGCTTTGTCCTTTCCGCCGTCAACGGTGCAGCAACGTTCTTACCGGTAGAGTGGTTTTAGTGGCGAGCAACTCCAATTGTCGCTGTAAAGGATTACCACTGACTGCACGTAAAGCCAACGAGCTCCGTGTGCGGGTACTGAGATGGATCGCGTTTTGTTCCTGCGTCGCAGCGCTTGCTTTGCAGAGCGCCTTAGACTCGATGATCGCGGGGCCGTGTATTTTTGCTATTAATAGTGCTGTTGGTTTTTCTGGTGATGTTGCTGGTGGTGTTGCCGCGGTTACTGGTGTTGCTGTGGTCATCGGTGTTGCCATTCCCGCGTTCTTCTGTTGCTGCCGTCGTTGTGTATCCGTACAAGGAGAAGCGGAAAAACAAAGATGAGTGATAGTGAGAGAAGGGATACTTTAGTAGTCTCGGGGTCAACATAATATATATATTTTCAATATATTTTACCGCATTAAGTAATCAATCAATGTCCACCTTCGAGGTAGATTATGTTTCCCCTGCTGTTGTACCCAGGCGTTTATCGATGTCCTGCGTTGTCGTTGTTTCTTCACGAAACTGCTGTTGTGGTGTTAAACGATATCGCCGATGCCGTCGTTTTTGCTTGGCTTTTCTTGGAACGCCACGGCAACGCAGAGGGCTGGCCTGCTGGGGAGGCCAGGGCAGTGACCATTGTCGGCTTAAAGGAGGGGGGGGATGGAGAAGAATCCGACTGCAATGCTGGAGACTTGTCCATGCTGTTCCGGCTGCAAGGCCCGGAGGCACTCGCTGAGGTAGATGTTTTCGGTGCACAGCAAGTACAAGGAGGGTTGAATCACGCCTATTTTTGGCAACAGCACAGGGCACCTATTACTACTAAGAAAACAAGCAATAGGAAGCCCAGGCTGGGACTTTCATGGCCCAATACATTCTGTCCAAGTGCGTTTTACGGAAGTTAGTGTGGAATGCACCCTATCTCGAATAATAAATCCAGCCTGAGCCCGCAATCCTGTTTCTTATTATTACGGGGGCCATAGTAAATAGGACCTACTGTAATATTGTTTGTAAAAATAGGTAAATATATTGGTTTTTGTGTCTACCGTAGGTCCTGTTTACTATGGTCTCCCGTAATACTGTAGGTATATACTTAGTAGGTGTCTTGTGCAGCATTACAGTAGAAAGCGTGCTGGGCGCGTGCGAAAAGCCACCCCGAGTGGTGTTTGGGCATAGCGAAGCACCCTCCAAGCTGTATAGGTAACGCCGCACGATGCAGACTCAGTCTGGGAGCTTTGACTAAAACACGCTTGATGTCGGTGTGACAACCATTCGTCGCCGGCTATGTTTTGTGTCATACCGTACGTTACTCTGTCTGGTGGATTGGTTGGTTTTAGCCTTTCGCTGTCACCTTGTGCCGCCATCTCGTACTGCAACTTATTATACGCCATTGTAAACGCTGCTGTGTGGTGTTTTCCGATAGGTTGATGATGCGACCCCATGTTCCAACCTCTTGCTATTCCGTTGAAACGTAGCCTTGTCTTATAACCTTGAGTTGTGTCCTTACGTTGTAGCCTTCCGCTATAACCTGTCTAATGTCGTAAACAACGTAAGGCGGCGGTGCCTGTGGAGGGGAGGTGTGCGTGGAGTGCCGTATTTCGGCCGCTCTTGGAAGGAACCTTCACCTTCACGGCCACACTCATCAACTGGAAGGGAGGATCAGAGATACACCGAGAAATGTAAGGCATTGTTGTTGTCGTTGTTGTTGTCAATGTTGTTGTCGCTGTTGTTGTTGCTGTTGTTGTTGTTGTTGTTGTTGTTGTTGTTGTTGTTGTTGTTGTTGTTGTTGTTGTTGTTGTTG
>JBBMKB010079365.1:0-12700 GCA_037833945.1 Alaria marginata
ACCACGGCAAAAACCTAAATATATTTGGTACTTTATCTGGTATGATTTGTGGGTTGAAAACATCGTAAAGGCTACTGCTGTGGGAGAGAGGCGAAAGGGAATTTGGCTAGAAATTGGAAGGGTGGCAGTTGGCTGAAGTGGAGAGACAGAGGCGAGGAAAGGGTGAGAGATAGGAAGAAGACCTTTAGTACGGGACTCTACGTGAGAGTGTGTGCGAGCAGGGGTTTGGTGTTGGGCTGGAGGTCGGCGAGTTGAAAGAAGAATCAAGTCCGTGGTCACACAGAGATGCTGGAGTCCTAAAAATATCCCGAAAACCATAAAACAAAATTCGGCTGGGAAGCTTACGCTTCCCACCTAAAAACACACGAAACGAAGAAGGAGCACACGTGAAATGAAATCAACTTTCAAACTGAACTATTAATAACATCGCCGCGGTATCCACTCAGCTACAGCATAGGGTTCCCCCCGTTCCCAAAACTAACCAACTCGTAGCTACTATGTGACTACAGCAGTTGCTGTCTGAAGTGCTGCCTGTACCGTACAGCAGTACGCGATAGCAGTTAAGAATCTCCTATTTAGGCTGAGGCTCGCGGCTCTCTGTAATGTCAACGTTGAGCACAGGCTCTTAAAGGCTTTTGTATAGGATTTAGAGTGGCGTCGTTGCTGAGCACAAATGCTTAGCTGTAAATTCTTAAATTTTATACGAACTCAGCCTGAAATTCTTAACTGCCAAATTCTCCAGCTGAAATTCTCAACACATGTCGCGTACTATATATATACGAAACGCACGGTAGTCATGAACACAGAGAGGAACCCGCCTGCTGTCTGCGATGCTGTCAGAGTGATGACCCGCGGACATGCAGTGAAAAAGGGGCAATCGAACTAACACCACCACACAAATATCAACGATCGCTTAGTCTTCCCCAACTATCTGACAAGGTGTAGCATGCTCACAGCTATTAATGCCACGTCGCTGCGAAGTGCGGGGGGTCGTTCCCCACAAAGGGTATACGACTCTACCAACACTACAAAAAACAGTGACGGCGCAAATAACAGGCACGTGCTGTAGCTAACGTGCTGCTCCTCGTAAAAACAATCCAGAAACAAGTCGATGATTGCTGCTCTTGCGATGGCGTGCGCGCTGGTCGTGGGTCTCCGTGTGCCATCCTTGTACCGTTCTCCGTGGCCGTCTCGTCGCCTTGGCCCACTCGGCCCGCTCCTTCGCACGTACTCTCGTTGCCGTCCCCTTTCAGTCGGTTCCCCTTCTCCCCCGTCCCAAATCAAAATGCTCCTCGTATAATAGCTTGCGGTACTGATCTGAAAAAGAAAATTCTCGCGCAGGGTGAGTTCAATCCGTCTTTTCCCCGCTCGTCGACGCTCAGTCTCCCTCCTCCTTCGTCGTCGAATCCAGCCTCCTGCCGGCGCAGTTTCCTCTATTCTATCCTAGACTGTGCTGTAGTTTAGCTCGTGGTGGCGCCTGCCTCCGCGCACGGCTACCCGATTGTGCATTGCTGCTCGGCCGCTGCTGCCTCAAAAAGACGCGCGAATCGCGGGTGCTCGTGCCTGACACACCACGTACGGCCCAACTCTACTGCCACGCCGAAGCCTCGCGGCCACACGCAGCAGCAAGAAGGTATCACTCCTTGAGGGTGAGTCTAGCCTTACACCCGCCAGAAAGACCTACCCCACTCGCTATAAGTCTGATAGGGCATGCCTCGCAGCATGCCTTACAGAGGCAACGAAGAGAACGGAGACAATATAAAATACAATGCAGCTGTGAGATCGATGAAAAGGGAACGTCGACGAAACTCAGCTTTGCAAACTGCGTGTGATACGTGTGATACTTCCATCGCGCGTGATAGAGAGTGTGTAAAGACAGACAGCTGTGGAAATCAGGACTTACACACGAAGTAAGCATTTTGTACCTATTCTAGACACGTTGTACTCCCTGTGTAATCCCTGTACATGTGGCAGACGAGCAAATGGTTAGATACAGTACAGTACGCGACAGCAGTTAATAATCTCCTATTTTGGCTAAGGCTCGCGGCTTTTTGCGATGCCAACGTTGAGACAGGCACTATCTAGGATTTAGATTGCCGTCCTTGCTGAGCAAAAATGCTTAGCTGTTAATTCTTACCATAAGTTACATAAAAACTCAGCCTGAAATTATTAACTGCCAAATTGTTAACACATGTCGCGTACTGTATACCAGGTATAATGTATTTTACTTCTGTCTTGTAGCCGCCAAACGTGTCTATGAACAGTAGTTCGGAAATGAAATCCGCTGAATATCACTCTCGCGTGGGGCAAAAATATAAAGCAGTACCGGCCCGATCACAAGAAACCTGAAATTGGGCTCAAGCTGACTTTCTTATGTTGGGTTGAAAGTCGAGCATGACACTTCTTATGTAATGTATAGGATTTATTGTGGCACTCGCCGCCCACGCTGGGCACTTTCTTAATTTTTTGAAAATTCTCAGGCTGACTTTCTTCAAAGGAGCTTTCTTACGATCGGGCTGGTACTACTGTACGTATTATACGCAAAAATAAAGCGACAAAAAGGGGAATGTGCAGAGCAGTGTTCCCGATCGTATTCCCAACCATTCCCGACCGATTTCACGACCATATTCCCGACCACATTCCCCGACCAACTTCTTGACCGATTTCCCCACCGTTTTCCCGACCAATTTCCCGACGATGTTCCTGCCCGATTTCCCGACTTGTTCCCGATCCGTTTCTTGAATCCGTCCCGTCCCGTCCCACCAAGAGATCGTGTACTCCCATCCCATCCCGTCAAGTTAATAGCTTTTCGCATTGCCGACCCATTCCCATACTGCAGCAGGTTCACGGATTGTTTTTCCCATCCCGTCGGTCGGCAAGACCCAAAACAAGTTCGGCCTGCACCGGGCGAGACAGTCCCATCCCGTACCGCGCGGTACTTTTCAAACCAGAGATCTTGAACAACGAATGCAAAAATCTTGAAAAAAATAAGCGAGTTTCCAGGTCAATTTTAGAGATAAATGAGCTGGTTGGGAGCTTGATGTGGCCTCGGGGGGTGTTTTGGCTGTTTCTTATTATTATTGATTGCAGTCCATTTTTGAAGATTCTCGTCTCTCGAACTTCTTGCACTTCCCAATTTCTACTTTTTATTTCCACCACGAGGTTAGCACAACTTCTCCTTATAGCTGTGAATTCCTAAATTTCGCAAACACTCAGCCTGAAATTCTTACAGATCATGTTCATTATGTTCATATCCTCTGTCGCGTACTGCTGTAGCTTCACTCTTTTTGAGTCTGATATTTTTGCTTTCTGACCTCAATTTCAAAATAATTGCGTTTCAACATTTCTCGTTTATATTATCGTTCTTTTGTTTATTCGTGTATTCAAACTCTCAATATCTCGAAAATTTTGGTTTATTACATCGAGTGTTGGTCCCAGGTGTTATATTGCGGTCCCGCAATAGTCCGCTCGCTTATGGGAAAATTAGTAGTGCCATTAACCTGAAGACTAACTAATGGGCATGTGTGTGTGTGTGTTCTTCACATTAAACCGTTCTTTCTGACCGTCGACAACCAGCACAACCAGTGTCCGTGCCGATTCTTCTATCCTAGAGAGATACAAGTTCTGTGGTCACAAAACTACGCCACCGAGGTTCTACAATGTTATGCAGCTTAGGCAACGAATCAATGCGAAAGCTGAATTGCATTTTGTTTCGCCTCCCAGTAATATAATTCCTACCAAAGATATTTTGGACGCTCTGTATATTTTAAGAACATTTAGAAAAACACTCCAGCTGTGGGATCGAGGATTTTGTCGAAACTCACTTTGCAAGCTGTGTGTAATACATCGTTCGCGCGTTTTATGGGTTGTGTATGTCCTCATGAAGAATATAGGTCGGCGACCCCCCTTCGTACTTGCTATCAATAGTACTAGGGTCAACAGTATGATGCGAAGGCTGTCAGTCGTCAATCAATCTGTGCACGGGAATTATCAAACCGGCTTTTTAAGCGGACAAAACGTGACGGCTGTAAAACGTATACCAGGTACAGTATACCAGCTTGTCAAGTATAGATAGTAGTGTTGGATATCGTACCGAAAGTTTCAATATATCGTTCGACAAAAAAATACAATTATCGAACCGAAAAAAGTTCGGTATTTCGATATCATTTTCGATAATTCGATAAACGATAACGATACGATAAAACGATAAAAGGCCGAACGCCTCCCAGCGAGAAAGGGGACACACAGCAACAACCATCAGTCGTACCTAGCGAACGAGAGTCACCTACCACAATCGCAGTAATAACGATGGCCCGTGAGATTTCACATGGGATGTCCCATTGGCCCATGGGATATCCCATGAGATGTCCCATGGGAATCCCATGAAGCCATGCCATGATGAGGCTATCCCATTGGACACACATCCCATAGGATATTATCCTTTTAGACATCCT
Organism: Alaria marginata; assembly: GCA_037833945.1. Classification (NCBI taxonomy): domain Eukaryota; class Phaeophyceae; order Laminariales; family Alariaceae; genus Alaria; species Alaria marginata. Next base: position 4,455 of record JBBMKB010079365.1, read on the forward strand.
ATTGGAATTATAACGTACAGGCTGTCCCATGGATCACCTCATGGGAAATCCTATGAAGTCCGCGTGTCCCACGGGATGTCCCTGGAATGTCCCGTGGAACTATCCATCCCATAGGACGTCCGAGAAGATGTCCCATGAGATAAACGACATGCCATGGGTCACCTTTTGACATCCCATGAGATGTATGGGATCCCATGAACATATCCCATGAGATGTATGGGATATCCCGTGGGATGAAAGACCTCCCATAGGTATGGGATTTATTTTCCCATGGGATATCCCATAATATGAACGACCTCCCATGGGCGTCCCATAGGATCCCCTGTGGGATGTCCCACCGGACGATGGGCATCCCAATGGACGGATGGTACGAACTGGAATATGGGTAATCTCATGGGATGACCCATGGGAAGTCCTACATGGGATGTACTACTCATAGAATACCATGATATGTCCCATAAGATGAACGCCATCCGAACATCTCATGGGTCATCCCATTGGACGGCCCGTATGATGCTTGGCATACCATGGGACGTTCCATGAAATTATTAAGAGACTACGGGACATGGGGAAGCTCATGGCAAAGCTCATGAGCCATATAATTATCGGCATCCCCTGCAAGATTCCGTAATATGCCTGAATTTATCCCATGAGCCATCCCACGGGGTTATTAATAGAAACTGGGACATCCCATGGGCCGGTCCATGGGACGGTCCATGACACGACCCGTAGGATTGTTTACATACCGGTACCATAGGACATGCCATAGATAGATAGATTAGATCCTGACATATTTACAGATTCATGCCCGGCAGCATCATACATGGAACCAGGTACTGGGTGCCCCGGTGTTATGGTATTCCCTGGGAAGCCCGTTTCCTATTTTCTTGTCGTTTTTTACGTTTTCTCCGGCTTCGTAGCTTCGCCGTTCATACGCAACGTGTGGGCGTGTGGTTTTTTAGGGGCAACATCTTAAACTCATATTGCAGTTCGTGGAACGGAGTTTCCCCGAACAACCAATGTTTCTGCATGATATGCGGCTTTTATCAGAGTGGGCTAGTTTTATGGAATTACTTAGGAACTAGGAAGGTCGGGAGTTACCTGTGTCCCTGGGAAAATGGGACGCTTTGGTATATATAGGAAATAAGGCGTTCGTGTCAGAGGATGAAACGACCCGTGGCGGGCTCGCCACGGGGAATCATACTATATAGTCTCCAGCGACGCGTGATCTGATTAGAAGCTGCTATTCTTCTCTGTCTGTGTGTCTGAGCAACGAACACACGTACGTGAGTAACCTCAACAAGACCAATATCTCGGTTTCTTACGAGAGAGCCGGTAGTTAATCATATCTATCTTTCTTGCAGTCGTACTCATAGAATAGTGTGCTGTAGTAATAATAATGAAGAACAGGACGAGGCAGCACATGGGACATGGTGCACACATCTATATCCGTTCACGCCGCAGCTCGGCAGCAACTCAAATACTTAATTAAATCGTGGTGGAGACGTCAAGACTGAGGCTTAAGACGCGTAAAGCACAGGTTCTCGTGTTGATGACGCAAAAACAGCTAAAAGACATGAAGATGGGCGAGTGGGGTGTGGGCTCTGGCCGTCGGTTTTCGCCTTCATTAATTATCGTTATCGTATCGTTTATCGAGTTTTTGGTGTTTCGATTCGACAACGATAATTATCGTTATCGTTATCGAAGTTTTTTTGCCGTTATCGTACCGAAATATTATTTCTTTCGATATCCAACACTAATAGATAGTCGTATTCTACTTCTCTCAGGGTAGCGTTTCTTTCATTCGAACTTGCTTTAGACCGCATAATGAATACCAGCAGTTGCACGAATGGTGTTAGGCCTAAAGCGATTATGGGAACAACAGCGATGTTGATACGAAGGGGGTTCAATAACAACTGCTGTCTTTCGATGGCATGATGAACAGAAGCTGCGACATACAGTACACGAATGGTTCTATATCTAAAGAGATTACAATGGCGAAGGGAAGGGGCTGGGGGGAAGGGGTCAGTAAATGTTGTATATCGCACAATGAGTCGTATTATACATATAAACAACAAATTGGATCGTTATGCCAGCAAACAAATGGTTCATGTGTGTGTAATACGGAATCCAACAAAACTACCATTATATCTTGAGTCGTTACTATTACGCAACACATGCATGTTGCTCTACCGATGCTGTGTGGGAACACACACCGTCAGCCTTCCGATTACCGGTACAAAGCAAGTATCGGGTATAACAATGAATACAATGACCAACCTCGATGAAAGGGCAGCACTGTACGATAGATAGTCCGACCGCGCCGAGAGGTGTGCTCTTACGTCTCTGATGAAAGTACAGCAGGGTTCTGGCACTTCAGTGAAATGGCCGCTAGAAGGAAATGGATAGATGGTGTAAGGTTGCATATTCCCAGACTGGTCGCGATAGCCAAGGAAAAGGAGAGGGCGATCTCGAGTCACCGGGGCGGAGCTACCGTACGAAAGCGCCACTGTCATCATAACTCCTGAAAAGGCGAACTGAACCGTAACATGACCCTTAGCAGACTGCTATGACGGAATGAGCGCTATGCTATGATATAACAATCCTGTGACTATACCCAAGGGAAAAGAGAGCCGCAATGCATTTCTACAAACATATTGGCCCCAGGGATAAACACCCCAACCGGCCATCAGTGGGAATTCCCCGAGAAAGCCCATTTCTCCTGCTTTTTCACTGCGAGTCTAGCTTCCCGACCACTATTCATTGGCTACTATTAATAGCCCCCCTACGCTTGTTCGGCAATGAACAGTTGCAGTGTCCCTTAAGGCTTGACAGACGAATGCTACTATTAGTATAGCCCTTTTTCGTTTAAACGCTTTCTAAATGATGGGGTTTCCTTAATAACACAAAATCGTCGAAACTTCATACCTTTTTTAAATAGCTTTTTGGAATAACTTTCTTTGTATACCTTGGCCATGTGGGATTGTTCATCGGGTTGCACTTTTTTCTTACCGCTTCTCAGTTTTTGGTAGAGGAAATGGAGCTCGTCAAGTGAGTGTCATACTTCAGATACTTCAGAAACAAAATGACGCACCTCTATCGTAGCACCCGTCGACGCTTAGGCATAAATAGTTTATAATGTGTCCTCAACAAGCCAACGGGAATCGAGCAAAACGAAAGAGGAAGGTTATCGCCTCCTTGATTGAAACAGAAAACATTTACAGTATGGGAGAAGAAGATCTTCGCCTCCACGTCGCACGTGAATTATCGCTTCAGCTCTGTAACCAACCGCTCTATCTCGCGACGGCTCATTGTTTTTAAGCACCGCGCTAGCGTTGTCGTTTCTGGCGACACGCGGCGGCGGTCTCTGTAATTGCACGTCTGACCCTGAAGTTCGCGGCACGTGCCACCCAGGGTTCGACGGAGACGGATCATGCATGGCGAGATAGAGGTGTACTTAAAATAGATGGTAGGCTCCTCGCTTGAAGAGCTCTATACGTCCCCAACACAAAGCGAACAATAAGCCCCAAAGCAAACAGCCCAGTGACAAACGCCATGGCCCAAGTTGCAGCTACGAACATATTTTTAACAAGCGTGGCATAGATGTCATAAAGCGGTAACGGAAATAACCAGTCGTCGATGTCTGTTTATCTACTGACTAACTACCGTAATTTACCTGGGTGCAGAAGCCAAAGGGCAAGTGTGGCCAAGGGAGTATCGGTTTCTAGCGAAGTCAAAAATATGGGGCGAGAAAGGCAGATGAGATGCCCGCCCAATGTATCCAATCTTCAAAAGGGCATATGGGCTCGCTGAAAAATACTGAGAAATACGGTAACCGTTTGACCGCGTCGGCGTGGCCGTACGGATATGGCTCGATATGGGACACCCAGAAGCGTGGGCACGGTTGCATGTGTGGTCAGACAGCACGACTAGCACAACGATGGTGCAAACAGGTAAAAGTAGGGCGGAAAGCTCGAGGCACATGTCATATGAGCGAGCAACGACAGAAGGTCAGATAAAAACGGCAGAAAGCAACAGCAGAGGATCAGAGGAAAGTTGCATGCGATATAACTGCGAACGACAGCTGATTACAGTAATACAACGGAGCATGCGATTATTCGTACAAACAAACGAAGGAATAGAAAAATGTGCGCCTGTGACGTTCGAAACGCGTGGGCAACCAATAGCAGACGGTCGGACAGTACCGACAGTAAAGAGCAGTAAAGCAGCAGACGGTAGTTACATGAGGGATGAGTGCACACTACAGCTAATAAATACAGCGGAGCGTTTTTCAAACGAAGAACGCAACCAACGTGTTGGCGCGCCCATGGCGTTGTGCCCAACCTTAAAGAACCTGCAACCTTTTCACTCGGTTATCAGAACACAACGAAACAACCATCAGCAGAACAGGCTTCTCGACAGCAACAAGAGACAATGACAGCCAAACAGAAAGAGAGGAACGTGAGACGAGAGATTAATGCAACGACAGCTGACAAATACGGCGGAGCATGCGATACTTCGTACACACGAATAAAGGCAAACAACGTATGCACGCATGGCGTTCTGCTCTAATGTACGAAATGCGCATGCAACATCATGCGGCTGTTAGAAGACAGCCAAATGAAATAACCGGTAGCAGAGAAAGACGGTCGGACAGCAACGACCGAAAATAGAACACCAGGCAAGCAGCAAAGGAAACTTACATGAGAGATGAGTGTAAATGACAACCGATAAATACAGAGGAGCATGCGAGGCTTTCTTCAAGCGAAGGAATGCAACAAAGTGTGCACGCATTGTGTCTAACCCAATTAAAAGGAACATGCAACTCCATCATGCGGCAATCAGAACACAATGAAACAGCCAACAGAGGAAGCAGGCGGTGAGACAGCAAAACAGACAACAACAGCCAGGCGAGAACGTTACATTATGTATTAGTTTCAAACGACGGCTCTTAAATACGGCGGAGCATGCGAGTCTTTCCACGAACGAAAACGCGCACACTGCTGTATGCACGCATGGCATTCTGCCCAACTGAAATTAGCTTGAAACATCATCCTGCGGCAGAAAAACCACAGCGAAGCAAAACTTGCCAGGGGAGGAGACAGGCAGTCAGCCACGAACCACAGACAACAGCCAAGCAGCAGAGGGTACATCACGTGGTAGATTAGAGCGAACAAAATTAGTAAATATACCTGGGCGTGTCAGCCGTTGTGCACACGACGCAATGCAACTCTTGTATGCACGCGTGGGGTTCTGCCCGATTAAAAAGAACACACAACGGCATCATGCGGACGTAACAGTAGCGCGCACCAAAACCAGATAGCCGAATATTAAGTTACTAAATAAGCATCCGCGAATCACAGTATTAGTTACAGTAGACTTGAGCACAAATGGATGCCAGCTGCTAAGTACAGCTGGACGTGCCAGCTGTTGTACAAACGACGCAATGCAACTCATGTGTGCACACATGGCGTTCTGCCCAATGAAAAATACTAAAAGACGACATCATGCGACCGTATCGGAAGCAGTGCGAAACAAAAACAGATAAAAAAATAGAAAGACACCAGGTACATAAAAAGCATCAACGACTGCACACGTATAGTTATACCCGCGTGGCGTCCTAACATGGGAGCGCCAGAACAGCACTAAGCTTGCAAATATGGGTATTGCCGGTTGCATTCATAAACTAAATAAATATATCACCAAGACGGAATTGGACGAGGATACACACTATTAATAAAAACGACATAATGTGTGTGTATGCGTTCGTCACCCTCAACTGTGACTTCCACCCATCTAGAAGTATACACAAGGAGTTAGGGAAAAGTTACCCAGTAAATAAAATTGGAACTGAATGGAACTAAATAAAAAAGGTTCAAGGCAAAGCAAGCTTTGGAGCAAACAGCAGCGGACAGCAACAAAGCAGATACGGAGTACCACCCAACCGGCGACGGGGAAAGCATCAATACGGGGTTAGGCATGGAACTGATAAAAAACAGGAGCACTGCTGCGCCATGTTTTTCCGTGATACTGTGTCCAACGACAGCGGTGTCCATACCGCGATCACCACCTCCATGCCTCTCAACTGGCATAGAAAAAGGGACACAAACGGGGCGGACAAGATAACACGGAGAAAAGGGGGAAATACGACGGGGACTGGCGTACTGCAAATTTTTTACCCAGTGAGCATGCATATGTTTTGAGGGGAGAAATGCGCATGTCAGACCACATGGGCATGCACATACATACCAGTGATGAGCGCATGATTCTCACCACCTACAAACTACTGATGAGAACATGCCCGACTTGTGTCGGCAGCAGCAAAATAAAGCGATAGATGAAGGCGGGCACCATAGTAAAAATATACCCAGTATTCAGATGGTACGGATGGGCAGGTGCTAAACAGGGTATAACTGATAGCCTGTCAACCCTAGTTATCATCATTGGCAAAGGTTCGTTTCAAAGTGAGAAAACATTATGCTAAACGTCTCTAATTTGATCACGCTCGAGCATCTTCTGGTACTTCAGTGAAAAGGGCTCCCAGCAGGAGATGGAGCAGGAGATGAATACCGTAGATGATAAGATGATAAGAGATTGCTTATTCGGACTGGTGGCGATAACGAAGGAAAATAGTAGGTGAAGCTAGGGGTGATCCCGAGTCTCCGAAGCGTAGCTACAATACGCAAACGCCTTTGTCATCATGACTCCTGAAACGGTCAACTGAACCGTGTGACATGTGTGTGTGGGTGTGTGTGTGTTTTCACTCTAAACATATATTTCCACCCATCGGCATTCAGCACAAGCAGTATCCGTGCCGATGCCTCCTTGGAAGACGAGCTCTGTGGGCACAAGCTACAAAAGAGAGATACATATTTAACGTGCAGCAGGGTGATGAAGCCATGGAAAGCCAACCGTAATGGATACGAGGCGGGAAAAACATATGCAAGCCAGCACACCAGGCTATTAATATTTGGACAGAAAAACAGAAACGATGAAAAAGAAAGAAGAAAAATCGGGAAGGAAAATCAATGCCTGGTAGAGAATAAATATTATTTTTGTGGGATACAGGGTCCGAGATACCTATCGTAGATCTCGTACACGCATGCGCGAAAGGACACGTCACTGGTCAGGAAATATACGATCTCGAGTCACGAGCGGTCTTCCGTCATAGACTGCGTTGACCCGTCTCCGGATGAATAGCCATCAAAGAACGATCCCGCCGCACGACCTGTGGTGCGCCCATGCGCCCCACCACCGTCAAACTAGCCTCTACCACCTCCTTGCTACTTTGACGTACTATGTGGTTTTAGCCCGCGTCGGCTATAAACGACGATCGACGAGGGAACCCCAGCTCCTAGGTCCTCCGGGACGACATTTCCGCGTCTACATCAGCTCCGTGCAAGGGCCGAGGTTCCACATTGGTGACCACCGTGGGATGCGAACCCACGACTACGAAAAATGACCTGAACCCAGTAGAAAGACGATGACCTCGTGATAATCGCATACTCTTGCCAACGCTTTCACCACAGCCAGCGCCACTACGAACGCCGTTTTTCTCAAGGTTCGGACGACAACCTCGACTCCCAGTCGATATAATTATCGGAATTCCTCATGTAGGAATAGCAGCAGACACCGAAGAATTCGCGCTAAACACGCGGGACAATTTGTAAATCGCTTTAGAGCTGGCACGCTGAGCCTTACCCGAGGGAGCAGACACACTAGCAGAAAATAACCAGCTGAAAATAGCAGCAAACTGAAACCGTACCCCGTGTTCCGACCTGGACAGAAACTAATCGTGTACAGACCATACTATTAATAGGACTCGGATGGTCCCAACCCCAAACTGCTGCTACCATGGCGAGGACCGTATGTCATATGCTCACAATTATCACCAGTGGTGTATAAAATAAGACTTTAAGTATAGAGTAAGACTTACAAACGACACACCAGAAGTGTCTGTCCACCTCGCCCGCATAAAGCCCTACCATCACCGCGAAACATCGCCAGCGCCTCAAGTCGAGAAACGTGCGGGATTAGTTTTTAGGGGAACCGATACCCTTATTCAAATTGGACCATCCAGACGAGGCTCAACCTAAAATTGAATCATACTCCGTAGGCAGGGTAGTACATCATAAGCGTGGGCCTGGCAGGACCCTCGTTTTTATGTTTTGGCGGTATCCAAGATGGTGGTCGAGTTGGATCATTTTGTGCGGAGTGGAGAACCCTAGCTCCGCGCAAGGGGGGTG
>JBBMKB010079376.1:0-12700 GCA_037833945.1 Alaria marginata
TACCATACCATACCATACCATACCATACCATACCATACCATACCATACCATACCATACCATACCATACCATACCATAACATACTGGATCATACCCCACCGGCCCGATCCCGCCCAAACCGCCCCCCAGGGTTGATTCCTTGGCGAAGGAGAACAGTCGCCTGTGTGGCCTGGTGGAGGCAAATGAGGAGGCTCGCCGACAGCCGGACGGGGAACGCGCTAGCATTGAACGGAGGCAAAGTTCTGGGGCAAAGCTCAGTCCGCAGCAGTTGCAGTCTGCCCGAGATCGGCTTAGCCGCACGGTGGACGATCTGTGCCACGCGGAAGAGGCTACAGAGCTGGTGCTGACTTGCCTTCTGTGCACTAGACTGTTTCGTGACCCCCAAGTCATGACACCTTGTGGGCATACCTTATGCGCCGACTGTTGCGGCGGAGGCGGAGGCGGCAGCGACAGCGGCTCTCAAGGCACGCCAACGTCCGAGGGGGTGGGAGGAGCTCCATCGAAGCATACAGAACCCTCGGAAATGGTTGCAAGCATTGGATGCCGTCTATGCGAGAAAGAGAGGGGAGCGGCGGGGGGTGCGTCGGTCGGGAGGGAGCAGGGGATGGCGTCGAACCGTACCGTGTCGGCCCTGGTGGCGAAACACACCTTCCGTCGCCAGCTGTTCCAAGTCTTGAGGAGAACAAGCGCTGTCTTATCGCAGGACGGGCCGTGTATCCTCCCGTAAAGGTGGCGCCGAGTTACGCCTATGGACTCCTATCGAATATCGGCTCGTAGATACCTTTTGAGCCTATTAATAGCGTAGATACCTTTGGAGTGTGTAACGCACCGTACGTACTCTACATCGGGCGGGGTTCCGAGACACGTTGTGCCTTGGATGATTCTTCTCGTCTTCGTCATTATGTTACTATAGGTTTGTGCTCCCAACGGGTGTCGAGGTTTGCACGGTGAAATTGGTATCCGAACTTCCTGTTGCACGCCGACTCTTTCAGTCACCGTTCTTGTCCTTTATTAGAGAGTTGTTTTGGTTTTGTGTTTTGGCGGTCGACAAAAGTAGAGGTGGTATATTGAAAGAAGCAGGATAACAAGGGTAGATCAAAACGATACGAGTAGATGTATTGATGTTGACGCAAAGCAAGTTGAAGGAAATAAACGAAGAAAAAATACGGATATCATAGCACGCCAGCGCACGGTGATACCGGTACGGAAAATATGTGTCTGCTTTTAGTGCCTGGAACAGGAGTGTCGGTGCCTTTCCCGCCAGTTACAGTGACGTATAGGGATTAGTGTAGAGCAAGTTCGAAATGGAAACCTGTATAACATGGTCACAGAATCATCAAAAATCACTGTCAATCTTGATTAAGCCCCAAGACCTGAGATTGAGCGAAGTACAAACACTGAGGTTGTGGCGGTCATGATACAAACCCTGAGGTTTTGGTGGTCATGATACAACCCCTGGGGTTTGGTGGTCATGCAGAAAGTGCAGTCCTTATCCTAAACACCCAAACGCGACGTCATTTGGCCTGTCGCACGCGCCCTCCAAACGTATACGGAGTATACGCTTTCGTCACGAAACTGCCCAAAAAGGACTGAAAAAATCAACTTGCCCAATGGCAGTAACATTGCTATTGCAGCGTGCCAATCAAACGCGCGAGAGGCCTGTAGACAACCCGCCTAATATGTGTGTTTCGACTCCGTGAATAGTATGTGCCATGCTCTATCTCGACAAAACGTCGAGCAACAAACTTCGTGGGGAGTAATCGACCGCCAGTCGCACCAGCGAGGCTCATGCTACCCCTCACTTATTTTAATGTTTGCTTTGTACGAGTGCAAGCAAGCAAGGGCAGGCAGCCTCCACACGACTCAGCTCCCCGCCAGTTGAATGGGTCTCTCATCAGGAACAACTGCTAGGTGCGAGATGCAGCGAACAGTGTTGACCATTACACGCACCGAAAGGAGAGCCTAGTATTTGGGGGTGCTCCTGTTGACGGTACTCTACCGACTTACAAGTGTTGGGTATTCCTGTTGACAGTACTCTACTGACCCCCAGGTGTTACTGGGTAGTGCTTCTTTTGACCGTACTCTACTGACTTACAACTCATACTATTACTATTAATAGTACTGATCCGCCTCCACCTTGTTATTTCGAAAGCCATCCAAGGTACCAACTCCAGCACCACCAAAACCTACAAAAACAAAGAAGACGAACCACACGAGACTATGGTGTCTTCCTGTCAAGACTAATAGACTTTCTGTCAAGACCATTTTGTATTTCTGTCAAGACCGTTCCGTCTTTCTGTCAAGACCATTACTTCTTTATGGCAAGACCATTCCGTCTTTCTGTCAGGACCATTCTGTTTTTTGTCGGTTGGACGGCATCTTCAAATCTCGGACTGCGACACCAACACCGTCCGCAGTGTGGAGTGGCATCAAGACTACTCTCGAAAACCGGGCAGCCATGCCAGCAACCCTCTCACGCTGCCCTCTCTGAGCCTCCTGTTCCGCAAACGGGGATGGGTGTCGATTCTTGCTGACGGTTATTCCTCTGTGCCCTCAATTCCTTGTCCCACGACGGCATCTTCGAATTTCGGACTGCGACACCAACGCCGTCCGCAGTGTGGAGTGGCATCAAGATTACTCTCTATCACCGGGCAGCCATAATGGCATCCTCTCACGCTGCCCCCTCTGAGGCTCCTGTTTCGCAATCGGGGGTGGTTGTCGATTTTTGCTGGCGGTTATTCCTCTGTGCCCTCAATTCCTTGTCCCACGACTGCACCTGCGCGCGTGAGACGCCAAGTGCCACGTGAGACGACACAGTATCACAAATCAGCACCAACATTTCGAAGGTTATCACGCCAGTGATATGCAAAGCGGAGACGGCATGGTGCAGAGACCGTTGCTGACATGTGCCGTTATACAGGTATTTGAAAAACGTGCTGCACAAAGCTCTGCTACACGTATTTTATGACATACCAGTAGTAGTCTAGAAAAAAACCGGATTGCTTCAGTTATGGGGTCGTTCTAACCACACCAGGACCAGGAACGTCACGAAAGTCACCTTAAAACGACATGGAACAGATTGGCGTGCCTGCTGCGTGCCATCTTGAAACCCTAACCTCACGTTGTCACATATTTATATGCCTGCTGTTTGGTGTGAGCGGGTGCAGGATGGATACTGAGTTGAGAAATCTCATTGGTGGACGCGACATTTACGAAAAATAGGTATTGCTAGATCATTGCGAACCGTCTGGTCGGGTTGTCACATTACCTGGGGAGTAGTGAAGCCCCCTTCTGTGCTCTCGAAAAACCCGCTGAGATCCATTCCCTGACCTGCAACGTCAAGCGGGCAGAGGGTATAGGCGGGCGAAGCGTGGAAACATGATTTCGTGAATGCGTGTCTTAGTTTACTATAATCGGCCCATGCAGGGGTAAAGTAAGAGGCTAAGGCCTACCGTCCTCCCACAGTAGTATTACAATAGTAGTATTATAGGTTTTGTTGTAGAAGTAGTATATACAAGAAGGCGAAGAAGGAGCAGCAGTAGTAGGAAAAGTAGTAGTAGTAGTAGTAGTAGCAGCAGCAATATTAGTAGTAGAAGTAGTAGTAGTAGTAGTAGTAGTAGTATAGCAGCAGTAGGAGGAGTAGTAGTAGCAAAAGGAGGAGGAGGAGGAGGAGAAGTTGCCCACGACCAACACATTGTTTTACAGACCACTGCAACGCACGCGTCATGCCTATCAGGCACCTGGCACATAGTTGGTACATAGTTTACGCTATGGTTTACCTCGCTCATACTCGTCTGCTTGCACGATCATCTCCAACTTGTCGAAATCTTTTACGACTCTCGCCTCCTCTGACGTACAGTCTTCATACTCAAGCCACAGCTCCTTAATCTCTTGAGCTGCGAAAACACGGTAGCCAAATGCAAAGCGTTAAGGACATGCCGGCAAGGGGTCGGAGACGCAGATGTCACGACCAGTTCCAGTGGACGAAAAGTGCTGATAGAAAATGTGCATGCTACGGTAGAGTGCACCAACACTAGTAATCTTTCCGAGGTCCCTTACATGAGGAGCTCTACACCAAACCCAAAAACTTGGTTTTCATAAAGAACGATACGCTTAGCCCGATGGACAACCCCACACAGTAGGTATTGGTAAAACGTAAATGGAATACAAACGAGATTGGTTAGTTCCTCGGTCGAAGAGACCTGTCAATCAGAAACATTTTTCCCAAAAACTTAACCCTATCGTAGCGTGCCTCAAAGGGGCGATTCGAACCCCTAAACCACCTGGGCGCTGCAGCTCTATGCTGCGAGTTTTCACGTACAGTACAAGGTGTATGCGAAGGACAATATGATTACGCACCCACTGGAACACGAACTTAACCTTTCACCCGCTAAAACGAACGTAGTGTCAAAGCAGCAGACACTGAAGCACAAGCTGCTACTGACATGTTTCTTGAACGATAACAAACTACTCGTAAAATGATTACGAACAGGAGTGCACGCACAGTGCTGTGCAATCAGCACACGGCATAGCCAGCAACTTTAGTCTTCACCCGCAACAGTACGGCAAGCACTATGCACTACTAACATACCAGGCAACATCTGTCAACCGCAATACGTTATATACAATCAATCTTCCCTCTCTACAGCTGACGCGTCGTCCCAAAGCCCCAAGCCCCCCAAACACAAGTATGACCGGTTTGGTGAGAATGTAAAAACCTAAAGCCCCAAAGCCCTCCAAACACAAATAAAAACGGTTTGGTTGATAGCGTAAACACCCAATCGCTCCACCTACCCACCGATGGGTTCGCTTCCTATTGTGGAGCAAATTTTCTCGAGCCCATCCTCCTCTAGGCGCCGCTTGTCCTCCTTACTAACGTTCTGGAAGGGGGCGATATCGCCCGCCAAGGCTTCTGCGAGGTCGTGAACCACCGCCAGCTTCATTATTCTCGACCTGCACCAACACGCGCGATGCACATGTGTGAGATAATATCAGTATTGATGTTCGTTTTTTTTATTGTTCGGCAAATGGGGTAAAAGTAAAGGTTAAACTCACAACTTTTCAAGAATTAATGTGTCTCTACACCGACCCCCTTCCCAGATCCACCTCCGCTGCTACCGTAGCATTTTAGGTGTTGCGCTGTTGCGCCAGCGCAACTGTTCCCGCGAAATCACGTACGAAGTATATTTTAGCTGCGTACGGCAGTAGCAGTAGAAACAAACAGGGACAGCCTTCAAGATGACCATTTACAGGGAAACAGCGGCGAAACAGCGCCGACTCGCAAGAAGCGTCTGCCTATGTTTGTGTGTTTATTATCACCTGTCTAGCTTGGGGTCCGTGACGAGGAAGGAGCACATGGCCATGCGGTACATGTGGTCCGACACCGATCTATTCATAGGGGAAGAGGGGAGAGGCGGAAGGAGGGAGGGGAGAGGGGGGAGGGGAGAGGAAAGAGGCACGAGTGAAAGGGGGGATGGAGGCATATAAACGCCCGTATCGCAGTATCATACGGTACAGTATTAATAGTAGACTACCCAAAGAGGTCAAAAGAAGGGGATCACGAGCAACATTCTACCCAGCAAACAGCAAGACCCGAGCGAGGATAGTTATTGAACCCATCGCAGCATCGAATGGACAAGTCATCCACGAAACGATTACGAGTATCATAGGAAGCCCAAGCCTGCCACAGGCATCGGTCCAAGCAAACACTAAAACAGACGTCTCGGCATCGACGACACTCTCTCTCCCTCTCCTTCTCACTGCAGCCTGGCCATATTGACGGCGCCGTGTCATACAGTAGCAGTACTGCTGTACTTGTACCAGCAATACCCTTCCAGGACAAGTATCATACCACGGTATATACGTAGACTTTGATATGTGTACATCTTGAATGCAGTTTATCGACACCATCACTGCAACAACGCGAAATGGGTGCTTACTCTGGCTGCGCCACCCCGCAGTGAACCCAGCCCGTTCTCTTGAGCCCCTTGAGTTTGCCGACAACTCGAAGGAACGACAGTGCATCAGAGGGAGAGGGCGTGGGCCGTTCCTCGGAGCTTACTGCAAATGTTGTTGTAGGGTAGGGATCACAACAGCGACGAACAAAAAGCAAGAGCGGCGAGACGTCAGCAAGGCTAGCTTCAAGTCCTCGTGTGCTCGTGTGTGTGTTCTTCGCATGTTGAACTGAACGCCACCCCACGACACCCAGCGTGCGTGCCGATTCACTTACTCGTATGAATACGAGATAAGACAGGGTCTCCGCACAAATGTCTGCGGTCACAAACGACGTTGTACGGCCAACTGATTGGAGTGCCATGCATAGTACCACATATGCAATCTACTGTTGCAGTAGTAGAGCACCGTCGACACACGGACACACAGCACACAGAACTCACCACGGCACAACAGCAAAGCAGGTTGGATGCTTGCCGTACTGCTGCCCCCACTGTACCTGGTATAATAGTCGCTGTGTCGCGGAGTTGATGTTCAAAAACAAAATAAGTTGCTCACATTCTCCGGCTGCGGACATAGTAAGTCCAGCCGTTGCAGCCAACGGTCGCCGAAGAACAAAAGGGGTGGTCAACAGTAGCGATCGGGCTGGTGCCAGCACAAGAAATATGATGCACGCACGAGCGAGCATCCAGTCGATCTGTCCGCGCAACTTTCGCATTGAAAAATCAAACGGGCGAACACGAAAAAGCAACAGCGGAGTTCCACAATAATAGTTCAATATTTTTGTATAGGGAAACGGGGTTCGTCGAGGACACCGCGAATTCAGGCTCCACACAGCAGACTCAGGCGCTCTCGGCGGAGCGTAGTGCGTGCGGTCTACAGGTGAGCGTGTGAAATCTGGGAACGGTGCGGTGTAGGCTTAGGGAACCTGGTACTTCTGGTTGTCCCTGGAGAGTCTGCGCTCGCGCGATCCGCCATAGGCTTTTTGCGCGCTGGATCCCTCTCTCCCCTCAGCCAAGCTCGGCCTAGACATGACAAAGGGCGCCCCGAACACCCGCACGGCAAAAGTGACCCCAAGAGGCCGTAACTCCACAAGTAGGGGTTGAGATAGCACCGCTATCCAAACCTATGGTTCCAGGCTTTGACCCTGCGCGGGCGCGTTGCCGCCACCGCTACTCAACGGGAAATCGTCCGCCACATTTGAAAGAAACTGGGGCGGTAGTGACCTGACCTCTCTCGTTTTGTTAACTTGTTTTACGAATACCAGGCGGTGCTTTCTTGATTTTTACCCATCGTACATTTTACCTTGTTTGATGACGCTCTCACGTCTACCACTGCTACCCACCACATCGAGTTCAGAATTAACATATGATATGATCTATGACACGTTATTTCATTCTGTTTGTGGTTGTATTGTTGGACAGCATCTCATCCTCTGGCCTTTCTAGTCTGTACACCTGGTACCTGATACGTCCTCGTAGCCGAGCGTTCGGCAGAGTATTGTTTTTTCGGGACGTATCCCCCAGTGCTGCACTGGGGTTTCTGTACGCCAAAAGATTCTACCTCCCTACCTGGTACATAATTGTCAGGCCGAAAGTGCGAGAGCGCGAGTTGGCGAAATTCGATGCAAATCGACGAGCAGTGGGAATGCGGGAATGCTGAACGCTGTGCGCAATAAAAATGAAGGCACGTACAGAAGAGATGGCACCATTGACCACGGCTTGTCCTAGAAGGTCGCTGAGGGTAAGTAAAACCTCTCACTAGTTGAGCTGAGAGGTAAGAGTGATGATCATGTGATATGCCCGTCGTTGCTGTGCCCGTCACTACTCCCACGTGCCTACCAGGCATGACCCCCGTCAAATTTTCAAGTAGTATGCACCTTACGAACCAGGACAAATGACCCCCGTACGACCACGAGTACCGATAGCCAGCACGAAGAATGCCACTAACGGAAAAAAAACTGCCCCCTGCCTTTCGGTTGACCGGCCTTCGCAGGGAAGGGATGAGTGATGACCCAAGACCCCTTAAACGTCGTAAAAGTGCGGCACAGTTGTTTCTCGGCATGATCGGCTTTGGGGGTAAAGACGAAAAACCAGCGGCCGCAACCGCAGCCACAAAAGCTGCAGCCACAAAAGCAGCAGCAAAGCGGCCTGGAAAGGCGTCGGCGGCCAGCCGACGCGAGGCTGCCGATGATGGTGGCGGTGGTGGTAGCGGCGCCGGCGGGGACACCTCCGCCGGTGGCCGGTTAGCTCTACCCGTGCCACCTGTGCCAAGCGGCGGTTCGAGACAGACGCTGCAAGAAGCAGGTCGCTCGGCGCTGCGGGCGCTCGGTGAAGCTCCGCCCGACGCGTCCTCCTCTTGCGACATCCCAGTGACCACGTCCAAGGATTCAAAAGGGAGGGGGAAGGGGAAAGGCAAGGGGAAGGGGAAGGGAAGGCGCAAATTGAATGCTGATGACCAGGACGACGAAGACGACGAGGACGATGAGAACGAGGACGAGGGTGGCAGAGCAAGGCGTGGACGCCAAGACCGTGCTGCTGCTGGCACTGTAAAGACGGAAGCCACGGTCGGTGCGGGGGGGGTCGACGACGACCTCGACCAATGGACCGAAGGCGAGGCGCTTGCTAGCCTCCGGTACAACCGGAAACCGGTCATGGCCATGCTCGTCGCCGAGCTGAGGGATGCGCTGACGGATCTCGACCTTAGCCCCACCGGGAGGCAGCCAGAACTGCGTGTACGCCTCGCTCAGCGCCTCTGCGCCGACCTTGCGGCGGGCACTCCGGGAGCGGCCACCATGGCGGGCTTTGATATCCTCTCCTTGCCGAGGCCCGGGGTGGATTCGTCAGAGGCAGCCTCAGCGCGAGACGCGCGCCATGTGAAGAGGAGGACGTCTTTGGCCGTGACATCTCTCCGGAAGGGTCCGGAAACGAAGGATAGCCCGATCGTCATTTCGTGTTCGGACGATGAAGGCGATGCTGCGGCCCCAGCAGAGGCCGCGGCGCCTGCTTCGGTGCCAGTCCCGACTGCCGCGGTTGATGCTTCAGCGTCCGCGTCTAGCCCGGCTGGCTCCGCGACGCCCACGGGCAAAGACGGCACGCGCAAGCGCTTGGCAAAGCGGACGAGGGCGATGAGGGAGGCGGAGAACCTCGAGCGTGCCCAAGATCTTCCAGCCGGCACGAAGTCCAAGGCCGCAGCAGTGGCAGCCGCCGCCGCTGCTGCTGCTGCCGCCGCCGGTCCTAAGCCCGGCATGACTCTGGCGGAACTTCGGCAAGGGGTGAGGGCCTTGGGACTGAAGCCGAAAGGAACCAGAAAGGCTGACGTGGAGAAATGCTGGTGGGAGGCGGTGCGCGACGTGGCGAAGCAGAAAGAAAACGGAGAAGAGGATAGCGAAGGTAGTATGGAGAGCACTGAGGCCGAAAAGGAGACCGAAAAGGAAGAGGAGGAGCAGGAACAGGAAGTTGAGGGAAGTGGTAGAGCCGGGGCCTCGGAAGAGCGAGCGGCATCGGTGGGCGGTGTCCTTGTCCTGGATATGAAGGTGGTGGCGCTGAGAAAGCACGTAGAGGAGATGGGTCTCAAGCCGAAGGGACACCTCAAAGCGGACCTTCAGAGCTGCCTTTGCGAGGCCATCCTCGGCGGGCACTCCGGCAAGGGGGGGCATGCTCCCAAACGGACCGCGACGAGAGCAGCTGTCAATGACAAGGGCAGCGCTGGCAACGGAGATGGTAGTGATGCTGAATCCAATAAGGGAGCACGGCCCGGCGGGCGGGCGCAGCGTGCCACGCGGGGAGGACAGCCTGCCACACCGGCCGCTGCTTCTCCCGTTCCTCAAGGTAGGAGAGGGCGAGCCGAGCAGGTCAAGGCGGAGGAAGCCCTGGAAGAACACCTCTCGCCTGACAGGGTTCGATTCCACGGGATGCCTGTGTCGGCGATGAAGCCGGAGGACAGGCGCCAGTACTTGCACGATCTGGACATGGCCTCTCTGCGCAAGGACGACGAGGAGGTTACCCACGACCTTGTTGACGCCTTGGTACAGCGCAAGGCGGAGGCGGCGGACACCAACCCTCGCAAGCAGGCGTGGTGCGGACGGCTTGTCTACATGATGAGGAAGGCCGAGCTTGCCGACATGCTGCGCGACTTCAATGCCGATGACTCGGGTAAGGTTGATCAGATGCGAACCCGCTTTCGCAGCGAGCTACGGAAGTGGGCCGCGTCAGAAGTTGGATTACCTACCGCCGGCTCAGCGGGCGGCGGCGGAAGTGCGGATGGAACAGGAAAAGGAACAGGGGAGGCGGGTGCCGGGGTCGTTGAGTCCAAGGATAATCAGGAGGAAGAAGAGGATAAGTCTGGCGCAGACGAGGATGCTGACAATGCTGATGCCGGGGGAGACGAAGAAGACTCTGAATCAAGGGAGGCAGTACCCAGCGCGAAAGGTCGAGGCCGACCGTCACGGCGCGGTCGTAAGAAGGCTGTTGTTGTTGTTGAGCCTCATCGTGGCCGACGGGCTGTCCGGTCAAGCCATGCGCCAAACGAGGGGAGTTCGACGTCCGCGTCCCGATCTGGACGAACACGCAACCGCAAAACCGACGCTGCAGAATCAGCGGCGGAACCCCACAGCACAAGGTCTACGCGTCGACGCCCGGCAGCCAAGGAGGTGGCGACATCGCCTTCTAGTGAGCCCGTCAAGGGCAAGAAGAACGCCGGAAAAAGCGGAGGTGCTAGCGCGACTAAGTCGAAGGCATCCGTTGCGAAGAAGACGCCGACGGCGCGCTCGACGGGCCGCTCTAAACGTTTCGCTGCTCTGGAAGGCGCTAGGGAGAGCGAAGGGGGGGACAGTGAGGAAGGATCGGACGACGAGTCTTCCTCTCGTGGAGCGGGCCGTCGTAAGGTTACCAAACCGTCGCACTCTGCCCCCAAGAAGGCCTCGGGTTCGCCCGTACCCAAAGGAAAGGGCAAGGGCAAGGGTAAGGGCAAGGCGGGCACCGCGGCTAAGCAAGTGGCAAGCCGTGCTCCGTCGCCTCCGCCTACTACAAGCCGCCGCCGTGCCGGCGCCGGAAGAGCGGCTGCCGCCGCGAAAGACCCCAGCGACGTCGAAATGGAGACCGCATCTGATTCGGGGAGTCCAGGGGAAGGCAGGAAGAAGCAGGCGCCAGTAGCTACTACGCGGCGTGGGAGAAAGAACGCCGACCCATCTCCCCCTCCCGATGGCGTCGCCACGGAAGCTGCCCAATAGGTAGAAGGCGGGGAAGGCAGGCGTTCCCGTAGAGGCGCCCCTCGGCAGCGTGATGGCGATAACCCTATCAGTGCTTCGCTCCGTACTTCCCCCACTCGTGCAGCAAGTCGGGAGTCGCAAGCGCAGGAGGGGGAAGCGCCGTTACAAAGCGAGATCCCTCAAGATGGCGCCGAGGAGCAAGGCTCGGAAGGCGAAGGCGGCGAAAAGAGTGAGCGCGGCGGCAGAGGGGGTGATGGTGGAGGTGGGGCGGGAGTTGTCGGTGGTTCGGGCGGCGACGGTGGCGGTGGTGACGACGGGAGCGACGAGGGCTCTAGCACGGATGATGATGTACGTGTGGGAGACGATGGAGCGGCCGACGCGGAAGAGGAGGAAGAGGAGGAGGAGGAGGGGGGGGTGGATGTAAGCGACGGAGAGGTGGAGGAGGAGAGGGTGGAAGTGGGGAGGCGGGAGGAGTTGGTGGAAGTGGGGGGGGGGGTCTTGGCGGAGGGACTAGGCGCTGCTGGTGTTGCTGAGCTGCCGCCCACCGATACCGCTGGTGCGGCTATGGACAAAACACCGGACACCGTTCGCCAGGAGCGGTTTAGGGAGAGCATGGACACAGATGGCGATGGCGAAGGCGACGGCTTTACGATGTTGGACGCAATGCAAGAGGAAAGTGTTCACGCAGAGGAGGTCGAGGAGCAGATCGTGGTACAGGCCGAGGAGCAGCCCGTGGAACATGTCGAGGAACGGGCCGAGGTCGTGGAAAAGGTTGAAGAACCGGCCGAAGAACAGGACGAGGTCGATCCGCAGGGAATGGACGTGGAAGTCGGTGATGAAGATGTTGCTGTCGCCGAGGCCGCTCCGGCAGTACTTGACCAGCACGACACGGTGGATGTGGCTGAAGAAGCAGTGTCGCAGTGGACGGACGAGGGTGTCGTGGAAGGGGAAGGGGCAGCGGTCGAGGAAGACGGGGTCCAGCAGGGTTTGGCCAATGATGATGAGGGCAGTGCGGCATCCGGCACGGTGGAGAGCTCGCCGGGAGGGGAGGGCGATGGGGACACAGTGGAGGAGGTCGAGGAGGGGGATACGGAGGGAGAAGTAGACGAAAACATGATGAGGATGTCGGCCAGCGAGAAGACGGAGTCTGTTGGTTCTGGTGGAGGGGGTGCGGCGGTTGGTGACGTCGGCGAAGGGTTTGCACATGAGGATGGTCTCGAGGAAGGGGTGCGGGGGGAGGCGGGGGGAGAGGAGGACGGAGAAGGCGCTATTGAGGAGTTTGGCGAGCAAGAGGTGAGGATGACGTCTTGGTCAATCGCCCAATCAGTTGGTCACCCTGGCCTTGCCTTGCCTTGAACTGTTTGGCCCTGCCTTTCCTTTCCTTTCCTTTCCTTTTATTTCCTTGCCTTGCCTTGCCTTGCCTTGCTTTGCTTTGCCTTGCTCTTGCCTTGCCTCTTGCCTTGCCTTGCCTCTTGCCTTGCCTTGCCTTGCCTTGCCTTGCCTTGCCTTGCCTTGCCTTGCCTTGCCTTGCCTTGCCTTG
>JBBMKB010079387.1:0-12699 GCA_037833945.1 Alaria marginata
AGTTCCTCACTTTAGGAGCTCAACCGGTCAGGAACGTTTGACCCCCAAAAGTGCAACCCCTACCGTGGGATGACTCTTTTATACTTTTTTATACTATACATGACAAATTCATATGCTTCGAAGGATACCAGGACGGCAGCAGCATTATACATGTAACAGGGTGCACAATAGCGTCGCACTCGTTTTCTACATATAAATAAATATACCTGATATATTATAACAAGCTTATTTCAAACCCTACGTTTGATTTCCCGTTTGATATTGCGTGCAGTTAATGAACATCGTTACAGATATCATATAACACGAGTAGAGTGAGTATTATAAGCACTTTCATGTGTTCTCTGCTGTTATCACGTTTGACAGTTTGGGACCAGGGAAGAAAGGCGCGGTGCAGAGTGTTGAGGTGATCGATGCCTTTGAGGGATACTAGTGTAATCTGCCATTATGTAGGTATTGGGTTGGAATGAGGCCTCCAGCCGGTGCTGGAGACTCTCACCCCGGAGTATCACCCTCCTGCGAACATCGTGCCAGATGGTCGTGGGGTAACAACTCGGATGCCAACGACAAAACACATATGATTTCTGGTTACTAATGTGTATATACTGATGTCTTCTGCCGTTATGCAAGTATTGGGTTGGAATGAGGCCTCCAGGCGGTCGGTGCTGGTGGTATCACCCATACTTTCTGTAGCTTCTCGTGGCCATATTCTGGTAAATTTTCTTATCACCCAGCCCAGCCCGTCTGGGGCCTCTTGCGGCTCCCCCTCTCTATCCTCTTCCGGGGTTGTACACCCATATTTTACGCTGAAATCTACCGTACCTTAGGGGTCTTTTGGTGGGAACGCTCGCGTACAGTTTCGCAAAATCTGGCAATGTGGGAAACTTGTTCGCGTCCATGTAGGCTTGTTCGTGGCTCTCCCGCTTGCTCTTTTCTCCGTGGTGGGGAGGAGTAGCCCCGATATACATACCTCTGAGCTACCCCGGTGGACTTCCAACCCACCAGTGACATGATGTTCGCTACCGCTGTACCTGCGAGTGAGCGGCTCACGGCTCCTCCCACGCGGAAAGGAGTGCATGGTGTATTGCTCATTAGCGTCTGGGGGCGGGACCTCCGCGCGGCGTAGATAGCCTTGGAGGCTCGCCGTCATATATATGCGCTGCCTTTAAGACCCCTGTTCCCCTGCTTCCGCCATCGTTGATCTGAGGGAACAAATGCCCTTGGGCTGGGTCCCACCCAATTGCGGTCGCGGCTCCACTGTACTCCTTCCTCCATAGCACGGACGGGGCAGATGTGGGAACATTCTCGGGAACATTCTCGGGAACATTCTCGGTCCAGCCGCACGACAAAGATTTGAGACGACGACCGGAAGGTCTTTCCAAAGTGGAAGTTCAACATGAACCCCGCTCCCTGTGGCAACCTTACAACCTGCGACCCTAGTGTACACGATATATCAAATCTCCTCCCGCAAGTGTGGAACGCCACGCAAAACAAAGCAATATCCCTCGTGATGGTACTACGCTCACCCAGCGTTTTCCTAGATCTGGCTGTCCTTCACATGTGCGATGTTAACTTGCGCAGTTGAGGTGACATCAAGATAGGAGCTTGCTTCACGGTAACCCCTGCTTGCCGTTGTTCCTCTCCGGCGAAATTTAGGTAAGCTTTTACGAGGGTGCTCGACACTGGGTCCCCGCGTAGCGTAGTCGGGTTCTACTCGTCGAATTTACCTAGCTGAACGCATGGTAAGACATACGAAGCTTGGAGTCATCCCACGGCAGGGGTGCGGCAATAAGTCCCTGAGCTCCGGGCACGAGGAGCTCAATATCTCACCCGAAACATGACTTCTCAAGATTTTCGTTCGCGCAACCCGATCAACATGTCTATCCGCTTGTCCTAAAACAAAATACACTCGTACGATTATTATATCAACCGGTAGTTCTTCACTTCAGGAGCTCAACCGATCAGTAACGTTTGACCCCAAAACGCGCAACCCCTACCGTGGGATGACTCCTTGGATGTGTGGCCCTTATCAAGTGAGACGGAAGAGTATCATTTGGGACAGGGTTTACCCTCGGGGCACTGGTCTTGCGTAGCACCTCCGACCCCTGGGCACAGCGGCGTATGTACGACTGTGTTTCCCGCCCCCCTGTGTATCCAACCAGCACAGCCAGTCGAGAATGTCAGCATCGGTGGCTGCTATCCAACCCCGAGCCCCTCCGCTATGGACACGCACCCTTCCATCGAAACCGTCGGCGATAGCGCACTGCCGTTGCTGACCTTTTCGGCCTCGTGTGGCGTGTGGCGGCCAGTACCTCGTTTCTACGTTCATGAAGTGCGCTTTCGTTTGTTGTGACCGGCTTGCCATCGGGGTTGCCTCGGAACTGGCGCTCCAGCAAATGGAGGTGTTTCACATGCGTGGCAAAAATTGAACGTAACGACGTTAGCCGTATCGCACGCATCGTGCGCAGCGGGAAAACGGAAGGTGAACCCGCGCGCATAACCACACATAGTCGGGTCTGTGTGTAGACGCATGCGCTGTGAGATATATGGTACCGAACTTGTGGGATTACTTCTCCTGCACAATAGGTGTCCTACCTGAAAAGTCCACTTCGTACGGTTTCATACCCCATTTAGCATACACGTACTTAGTATTCCCTTAACCCGTCCCGGTGATGAGGCCAAGACGGATGCTACGATAGCGGTAGCACTTTTTTGGCTTTTTTTGTTTCTGAATGACGGGGCTCCTTAACCCAAAATCGTCGGAACCTTCTTGTTTTTCAGTCCGCTTTTGTTTGTATACCTAGCTAGCTAGGCCACGGGTGTTGATCGGGTTGCACGTTCGGTTTACTCAAAATCAGTTGGTGGGTGCGGTTCATAGCGCCCTAAAGCGAAGATCCCAAGAAAAAAACGGGCGCTCCTCTATCGTAGCAGCTGTCCCAAACAAACAACCCCCGTTGACTCTCTGGCCGATACGACCCCAGGCTTGGTTGTCGATTGCGCCAGGAAGGCGTATCGTGAGTGAACAAAATTCGACTTAAAATGTTGACGAGGGAAAAGGACGGCCGAACGAACCCCTCTCGCGATAAAATTTAAGGCAAGAACCGCAGGAGGAAAGGTGGAGAGAAACATTCTGTGTTCACCTCCCCCCTTTGTGACCCCAGCTGGTGCGTTGAAACCTCTGGCGCCCAAAATAAATGGGACGAAAACACACACACACACCAAAACGCAAGAGTGTCCGGGACTACCACGACTGCTCGAGCGTAACATTCAGCCAGATGCTGTACCAACGGTCCTACCATCACTGGCGGGGGAAAACAAAATCCAAACGCCCGGTTTGCAGATCCCGGCACAACGGCCACCCACATCTTGCGCAAACACATCTATCTACTCCTGCTGAACCTTGACAGTGGTATCTCGAGAAAACGAACAAGCGCGTGCCACCTCGGGACTACCTGCGCTGACTCGGTGGATGCCATGAGATCCACGTCAAAGTCTGAGGCGTTCTACGATAGAGGTAGTACTTTTGGGCGTTTGTACTTTCTGGAGGACGGCGCTCCTAAACCCAAAATCGTCAGAATGTCATTCTATTTTTGCCATATGCTTTTTTGTATAGATGGGCCACGGGTTTGTTGATCGGATTACACTTTCAGTTTTGCTCAAAATCAGTTTTTCGGTGAGAGGCACGGAGCTCCTCAAGTGAGGACCCTTAGAAGGCAAATACTAATGCTGCACCTCTATAGTAGAATGCGTCGTCTTTCAAAACAATGCCACAGGCGGTGGAAAGTCTGTGCCGCAAGACGCACTATCTCCCCCCTTGACGGTCTGGTGATTGCGTCGGCCGTAACATTTTCCGCCGTCGGCACCCACCGTAGTGAGAGCCAGAACTCGAGGTGTACCTGCAACCGAAAAAGGTTAATCAATAACGCGTGAGCCTGCGGGTCTCTGGCCCTCCCCCGCCGGGAAGCGCTTACCACTGATTGGTTGTCTACGTCGAAAGCGCCATGCTCTTAATCTCCACTTACTTTACCCTTATTTACTTCGTAGTAGGTTCTTTTGCAGAGGCTTTGTTCCCCCGGAGACTGCTGCCAGACGGGGCTACCTTACATCAACTCTCTTGTTCCAATATTTCGAACCCAACCTGTATACACGTTTGGTTCCATGTATTCTACTGCGAGATTGCTGCTGTACATGTAGATACGATATATGTTATGCGGGTAGCGTACAGTAAATAGTAAGCGAGTGTTAGACAATACTGCAATGCTCCTACTCCCGCGGTAGGTGCATTCGGAACCCCGTATGTTTGCTTCCCTTGACGTTGGTTGGGTGGTGCCATCAGCTTCGTTGCTATTAATATTTAAAATAGAAGGGTACCTTACCACTTATTCGAGAAAATGGTTGACATACTCTTTGCATTATACATACCGTAACCCTATCACCCAATCAGGCGCAAGCAACCAATTCAATGTAGGGTTAAACCCTTTTCGTCTCGTAAACTGTGCGCCTCGACCATTTTCTCGAATATGATAAGTGGTAAGCTCTACTGATAAATAGCTGCTGACTGTCTCTTTTTGCTTCTTTATTTTGTCGTGCCGTCTTGTTTCACTCATCTTTTTGTCTCCCTGGGTCAGTGGGTAGCTCTTCCCTCCCCCCCGTGTTCCTGTCTTCCCTCTTTATTTCCAGTTGTTTAGTCCTTTTTGTTTTTTCTTCTTTGGAAGTATCCTTGTATGT
The DNA here is from genome assembly GCA_037833945.1 of Alaria marginata. Taxonomy (NCBI): domain Eukaryota; class Phaeophyceae; order Laminariales; family Alariaceae; genus Alaria; species Alaria marginata. The sequence continues at coordinate 4,726 of JBBMKB010079387.1, forward strand.
TTCCCTTAAGAATAGTTTTGTTTGCTGGCTTGCACATGTTTTGCCCTCGTATTCACTGCGGTTGGCATTGCATGGCCAAATCACCTTGCTGGAGTTGCAAGGTGTCTCTGTCTCGTAATTTGTGGCTTGTCTCTTTTAGAGGCATCGGCACGGACACTGCTTGTGCTGGATGCAAATGGGCGGAAACATAAGTTTAATGTGAAGAACACACTCATACCGCATAATATCCTATCTTAATCATATGTCATGTCCCATCACACCAGGTACAAATCCCGTCATCGTTTCCGGCGAAATAGAAATTTCCATAATATTGCTGTACAGCGGTATCAATCAGCCACGCTTGATGCTGGTGCAGAGATTCAACCAACCAATCTACCAACCCAACCAGAGCAAACCAATTCAACCAGTGTTTGTGATATATATAGATCATGATGCGTTAAGAAATATCTACCTTGACAGCACCATATCATGCATAATGTAACAGTCGATCACGTTTGCTTGTGCGCGCCCCGTACAAGAAAACGTGAGGTGTATGGGGTTCTATCAATACTACGAAACAAAGCTTGCACAAAAATAGTCTACTATTAATAGCAACCTACCACCCTCATACCGTCCCCCCGATGAGGCATTTGAAAAAACATTACCGTTGAGCTGAGCAGATGCGACCCCGGGCGATGCAGGCGTACCTCCTAGCGACCCAAACAATGATGGTTTGGCGATCCCAAAACTGTAGTTATATTGACCGTCCAGTCCCAAGCCACGATGATATCCAGCTACCCGAGAACCGATATTCAAGCAGTCCTGGCGGTTGGTGATGATGTTCAACGACCTCAGCAGACCTAGACGGTGTATTATGCCCGGCGACCGGCGACCCCAGAAACGATGCTCTGCGTTCCCTACAAGACCGACGAGTACGCGGCGATACCAGAAGGCGTTCTCCTCCAGCAATCCCAATAGATGGATAATATACTGTGGCCCTTTCCCGAAAGACGCGCCTCCGGCTACGCGCACCGCGCTTTGCGGTTATTTCGGCGACTGTCTAGATCCGGCAGACTCAACGAACATTGCTGAAACGATTCAAAACGTTGTGTTTCCGGCAATCTCAAGCGCTTCTTGCAGTGATCCGTAAACCGCTGTTCCGGCGACCCGGCGTTTAGAATGGTAGGTATCCCCCGGTATTGACGCACGTGCAATCCCAGCAAATAGCGCTCTTGCTTTCAAATGTGTGCGCTTTCGAGAGCTAACGTTTCTTAGTCCCGCTTCGAAGACGGGCACCAAGCGTAAAGAAGCAGGCCGTCTTGTACCACCGTGCGGCTGCCGCTCGTTTTCGATGTTATCTCCACCATTTCAGCATCGACGCCCGCTGCGAAAGGGGTAACGAAAAAAGCTACGGTAGAGGTGTACCATTAGTATTTGCCTTCTAGGGCGCCTAAAATGAAGAGCTCTGTACATCTGCCGAAACCGTATTTTGAGCAAACGAAAAGTGCAACCCGATGGCCAATCTCATGGCCTAGGCGTGAAAAAGTGTTCACGTTGCAAAACAAGAATGACATTCCGACGATTCCGGGTTAAGGAGCTCCGTTGTTCAGAAAATGTGTGTTACGTAGGAGCGCTACCTCTATCGTAGCACGTGCCTAATATGTACTTTTTCTTAGACTCCTCAGCTTGACGAGCTCCCTGACTCACCCAAAACATATGCCTTGACAAACCCAAAAGGGTGTAGCCCGATGAACGAACAGCATGGTGAAACACGAACAATGTTTCAACCATCTTGGGGAGATCCTCAGATTGGGAGCCATGTTCATCATAAATGGTTTGGCCTAAAATTGCTACCGATATCGTTGCCAGCGTCCATCGTAGCACCAGAAGGTCTTCTACAGTAGTATATACCAGGGGTGCGTATTTCCCGGTAGCGATAATTACCCGAAATTAATAGGGCTCGAGGAAATATTTTTGTTCAGAGGAAATCAAATACGTCCCCTATCCCCCGGGCAAATAACGCCTCCAGATAGAATGGAAACCCCGTTTTTTTTTTTTTTAAACGCTGCTATGCTGTGCAGCAGAGCAGAGCGCTACGTAGTAAGCGCCCACAGACAAACGAGAGCACTATGGCGTTCAGACGTAACGCCGTCGTCGATTTCTGATTTTTGGGTTGCGACTATTTGGGAATGTAGCGCTGCCCATTGTGTTGCGTACGTACAGGTATATATATATATGCGTTGAAGAGCGCAGCTGTTCCTACTCCAGCGGCAGCAGTGCAGCAGTAGTGGAAGAGCTCATCCAGCCAGTGGCCCAAATGTCGACACGAAGAAGAGCAGTAGAGCCAGATGACGTAATATCGCACGCATTACGCAGGAACAAGCACTATGAAAAACTTAACCAGTCTCTAACGTACTCGTTCGTATTGGCACCGTCTCATACAAGAAGAAAAGAGTCGAAATACACCCTACTGACTTAGTCGCTCGGTCAAGGCGGTCACCCTGATACCCAATCAAGAGTAGCGGGAGGGGAACCCCCCGTTTGACTACAGGGTTTAGGCCATGAGCGCAAGTAACACCATGCCCCGCTCACCAACGCCGTTGTAAGAAAAACGTTAAATGCGGTGCACGACGCGAAAAAAGAAACACAAAATATTCGACATGCAAACCAAATAAGGTGGAAACCCGCGCGAGAAGCCGCGAACCGCTGAAATAAATTGAATTGGCCCTAGAAGTGCTCCCCTTCTCTAGCCCTGGTCCTGGCGTACTCCACAAAGGCGGCCGCCCTGGAGAAGCCTTCGAACCTGGCCTCGACGACACGTACTCGAAAGATATATGTTTCGCTCACCCACAAATGTGCCGTAGTATCGTACAAAACATAGTCCGCTATGCTCGTTGTTGGTGGTGGTGTCTCTAGCGGCGCTCTTCATGCATACGATGTATCAACATAGGAGGTCGCGCTACACTCTTTCATGGCGTGTATGTACGCCTCTCTGACGCTATCGTCCGCCGTCGTACGTCCTCGTGTTTCCCCTTTTCCCCCCCTTGAGAACAGCCGGCCCCGCATAATAAAAGCGCGAACACGATGAGGGGCACGGCAAACGCTCGTCTCACTCTCGGACTCTTCCTCCTCCTTTCCGTCCGGGGGGTTAGGGGTGACTCGCCCGACTTCCCTCTGAGCACCAAGGAGGTCAAGATCCGGACGGGCTACTACACGGAGGGGGGCAAGTACCTCGGCGGGGTGCCCAAGTACTCCAAAGACGACGACGTCTACACGTGCACCGACCTCAACTACGAGTTCGGCACCTACAACACCGCGTCGGGTGGAAACGCCACGGTGTGCATGAGCTGGACGGCAAAACAGAACCCGAGTAACGGTACCAGCAGCAGTTCGCAGGTGGAGGAAACCATCTGGGAGAGGTGCATATGCGAGGACGCGACCACTACCAACGCGGAGTACTGCGCCGAGTGGACCTGCGGACAACAAGACTCAAACAACGCCCTCACTTGCCTGGGTGGGGTTACTCCCTGCACCCTCGACTACCCTGCAGAGGACATTCGATGCACCTGTGGGACGCCGGAGGAAGAACTCGGGAAGTATTGCGCGGCCTGGACGTGTCTAGGTTGGAACTCCGACGGCGATCAAGAGGCCGAGGAGTTCACCTGTGAGGCGGCGTCGCCTTCCGGGGAGTACTGCGACGGGTGGACGAGCATAATTGAGAGGCCTCAGGAGTTGCAAGTCTCCACCTGCGGCTGCACCGGGCAGTGGAACGGAGACGGGGTGTGCACGTACTGGAAGTGCAACGAGCGGTCGATGACCCTGTGCTCCCACGCCAACGACCCGTACATGAGCTGGTGCAACATTGGCATCGCGGTGGGACTCTGGGGTTTGTTGGGCTCCATAGGGGCATTTATTGTCGCGTCAGGACTCATGCGTCTTGTGGAGGACCCGTGCATCAACGTAACTTTTCTCGGCTTCTTCTTGATGGCGGTGTTTGCCGTGCCGGTCGTCATTTGGGGCGGCCAAGACGCGGCCATATACGTTGCGATATGGTGGGGGGCTATCGTGTTGATCGGACTGGCCTATGGCTACTGGACCAAACCAGTGTGAGCAGACGGGGCGCTAAGTACGTCGACCAAGGCTGCAGTAGGGGGGTGCCCCAATGGTCACAACCGGGTTTAGGCTACTCGTACGAGAGGCTCAGAGCCGCGGAACCAAAAGGGCTTCAATGTGACCCCCCTTGCTAGGGTCTATGATCAAACGAATACGGCCATGGACTAAATGAGTACACCTCCCCCCCCTAGCATAGCTTCGTATGGTTGGTATGCGGTAGGGAGCTGTCCTTCTGGCGGGCTTGGTGTTGGGCTACTGGACCAATCCATGTTAGCATATGAGACGCCACATAGGTCGGTACTGTATATGGCGGGGGTGTGCCTATTTGAAGGGACCCCCAAAATGTTGGAACGCCACCTTCATTCTGGCACCCCCAAAAAGGGAACCCCTTTCAATATTCGCCGGAGAATGGGTCCCCATTTTAGCTCGAGTACTTTGGAGATCCCTATGGTATGCCACAAGGGGGCTGTGGTTATGTTAGGCGTGAGTTATGGCTTCTGGATGAAACCCGTGTAAGTACATGGGGCAATGAGTGATGGTACATGGCCGGGTGGTCATCGTTCATGATAGGCTTGATCTATAGGCTAGTGGACGAACATATCGCGTGAGCGAGCGAGTTGGCGTTTTTGGTGGCGTGACCGCTCTGCGAAAGCTGCTAGTACAGTGGACGAACGGGTGGTCACTAGTAGCATGGTTTCATATGACGCTATGGCGCGGCTGTCGTATTTTGTTTTAGTAAGACGCGTGCAACGATAGGGTAGGTAGAATACCGCGTTTTGGGTCAGTATTTCTGACTGTGGGGGGACTCCTCGGACCGGGGAACTATGCCCGTAACCGTTGGAGTCCACTTAATGTTTTACGCTGTGTGCTTCATTGTATTCGTAGGTAATGGGATCGTTCATCGGGTTGCACATTCAGTTTTTCTCGGTCATATTTTGGGTGTGGTATACAAACCCCTCGAATGAGGAACCTCCATTGGGGGGTCGTGTTGGTACACCCTTGCCAGGTAGTAGCTTAGGCGTACGCTGGTAGCGGGTAAAATGCGTTCCGGTGTTTGGAACGTTGAAATAGGAGAAAAGGTGCCATGGCCATAGAAGCAAAGGTGAAAAGACAAGAGGGAAAAATAAGAGTGGTCAAAGTGGGTACTATGCACTTTGATAGCTCGACCGCCTTAAACCTTTAGGGGCATGGTTATGACGGGGTAGTCGTTTTTGTGACTCTATGTTGCACGCTAACAAGGCGATCAACGGAACCAAAGACGTCTCCCCACAGCAGCACAAGCAGCAACGTTGAAAAATCGGGACCAAGCGTTGTGTGGCCTAGTAGACCGTGAAAAATGAGGTTAGTATGACATGAATGTCGGGCGTTGGATATGGGGGGTGATGAAGGGCTTGCCCACGCGGATTTGCCGCTTTCGGTATTATGTCCAATAGGCCCACACCGCTAAAGTAAGAACTTCCTTTGTTTTAAATATATCGTTTGTATTCGTCAGCATCACCAATTGCAGGTAGCAGCAAGTTTCTTGTGACCTTGTAGAGTTGCCAGATTGTTTTGTTCACGATATGAACGTCGGGTGTTGCATAGGGGGGCGATGAGGGGCTTTCACGCGCGGACCGGTTTTATGTGTCATAGCAACATGCCGCTACAATGAGAACTCCCTGCACTTTCATGATGCGTTTTGTATTGGGTATCATAGGCGATAGCAGGCAGCAGCAGGTGTCAACAAAGGTTGTGTAGCCTGGGCCTTGCCAGGTGAGGCTGGTACGATATGACCGTCGGGTGTTGGATCTGGGGGCTATGAGGAGCTTTCAACCGAAGAAGTTGACGCTTCCGTTCTTATATATTTGCCGTAGAAACATGCTGCTACAGTAGGAACACCTTGCATGTTTCATGATCCCGTTTGTATTCGGCACCATGAGATATAGCAGGTATTACGGGGGAACGTAGTTAACAGGACCCACGGTAGACACAAAAACCTATATATTTCTCTTTTTTAACTACCAATATTTGGTCCTGTTAACTACGTTCCCCCGTAATAGCAGGTTTCATCATTTGTGGTGGTCAAGCTTGGGCCATGGCGGAGACCAATATTTTGCGCTTGGCGTAAAACAACAATATAGTATAGTATACGGTGGGTCGGTGAAGTCCGGGGACTGCCTTTTATTCGTTTTTGAATTCGGTTTGGTGTTCGCGATTATTGTGGGCAAATGCCATTTATATATATATATTGATATGTTGCCGTGAAACACGATTGACAGCCTTGTGCTCACAATCAACACACGCTCATAACAACGTAAATTAGTGTCAGCTAAGACCAGGTAAACGGAATTAGTCATGCTTGGGTGGAGGGAAAAATTCTGGGCCCGGGAATGTTTGGCTGGCGGGGCTCCTTAACCCTTCTATAACTACACCCACGTATTTGGGGACAAGATACTCGGAAATAGAATAGGATATATGTTTCGGCGGGGAAAGGGATAGATGAGGAACTACCCAATATGATTTTGTTTTTGCTATATTTATGCTAAAAAGGACCTCACAACAAGCAAGTACCGCCTACTCCGTGGTACGCCTCAAACAGTAGTTTGAGATGTTACGGAGGATGGTTCCATGACTTTAAATGGGGGGTTCGAAGCCGACGGGAGCGGGGCAACCGCGGCTTCAAATAATCCTCTTCCTAGTTGGGTCGCGCACGTACATCAGTATAGGCGCACAAGTGAGGAAGTAAAGGGAAAAACACCGAAAAACAAACGTTTAAAGGTACAGTCATGTGGTTTTTCCGGAACTGATATCTGTCTGTATGTAATACGAAGTATGTACTTACGAATGTCTGCCGCCGGACTAGAATGAATATTGCACGACGCACCCTGAACCGATGGCAATGAGCCCGGGGTCGGATGAACGAGAGCGGTAGGGAAAAGAGGCTGTCGCCGGTTTCATGTCAAGTCCTCAAGACTTCGTGGAGGGAGCTTGATTAGGGTCTGGGGCATCCCACCTCTCATCTCTCATCTCCCCTAAAAAACCTGTTGGAGGGGATTTCGATAAAACGAAAACTGCGTTATTAAGAATGGTAGATCAGATGGAAATAGCATAGCTCGAGCGCTTGAGGCGATGCCACAGCAACAATCGTTACCGTGGCGCTCACAAGGCATCCCACTGCTTGATACCTTCAAGGCCGCTCAGACGCACTGTCGCCACCATGTTGGTTGGGTCTCGTGGAGTTAGGATAGTCATGGTGCCGGCGCATTCTATTTTCCGGCCATTCTATTTTTTTCGTACATCGAAAGACACGCAGCAGGTGTGCCCGTATTTTGGATGTACAGCCCATCTTCACTTCATTGCCACGAGAGCCACAATTAACCCCACTACCGGAGACGTTGCAAGTATGCTGGTACTGCCCTGAGTTTGGCCCGGATCACGCATGTCGTATTCGTGGCTTCCTATGGCTGCGGTTGCGCGGGCCTCGGCCACTATCCCAAATCAAGTGCTCGTATCGTACGGACAAAATTTAAGATTTCGACATTTTGAATGGCAAACAAGAAGCCCAGAGCGTCGAAAAGATAGGTATGGTGCGCGAGTAGGCCTTGCTGTCCTCGAGCTCGCTCAGCACCACAGCAGGCATGCGTCGGTTAGGTATACTCGCACTCTGACCCCTGAATAGTTCGAGATTCGAGATATATGAACTGCGACTGTGTGCTGCTGCTGCTGCTGCTGCTGCTGCCTACGAGGCACATGTATAAATATATGCGCGTGCCTGTGTACGACGACATGTTTTCGGCCCGTATACGGTACGGTACGAGAAGAACCTGTATACCGTATAACACGGATGAAAGCACACCCCGGTGATAACTTTTTGACCTTTGAAAATATCATCACCGGGGGTGC
>JBBMKB010079398.1:0-25873 GCA_037833945.1 Alaria marginata
GGGGGGGGGGGGATGAAAACACGGTGGGGAGCGATCAGTGGTACGAGAAAGGATGACGATCAACACACAAGTTATCGGCGCTTCCGCGATGGCAAGCATTGCACGCCGGAAAAAAACGTTTCCGAGGTGACGGTGTCGGCCACGCGACGGGCGACGGGGCGCGTGGGGACCCCCAACAGCTCACAAAGACGACAAATATACAACACGCGCGGCCGACGTATCATGCGGCTTGCAAAGCTGAGTTTCGACCACTCAATCGGTCGAACTCAAAGCTCAAGCTTTGGTAATAAGATGACAAAATACGAGGCGATCTACCGAAAATCCGAGCACGTGCTGCACGACATCGGAGCAGCGCCACGAACAACCACTCCACCTCCATCCGGCACTACAGGTATCGGTTGCCCATCAATCACTAAACTATCGTTTGCCTATCCATCACTTTGACATCGGTGGTCAATCCACCACCAAAAATATCGGTTGTCCATCCATCCCCATAATACCGGTTGTCCATCCATCACTACAATACCGGTCGCCTATTGACCACGATGATACCTGATGTCAAACCATCACCATCACACCGGCTCTCCAATATCGGTTGTCCAACCATATAACCATATCGCTTGTCCATAGATCACTATCATAACGGCTGCCCCATTTCTACCCACCCATAACAATCATATCGTTTGTCCAATCATTACAATAATATGATATCGTGTGTCCAACCATCACAATCATATCGTTTGTCCAATCATTACAATCATATTACATCGTGTGTCCAACCATAACTATAATATCGTTTGTCCATCCATAAACTATCGGGCAAGGTTAGGTCACCTTCACACCCTTGAACGCCACGACAGGGTTGCCCTCCCACCGTCTCTCGTCCGCCTTTGCCGTTGACCCCCACAGCGTCAGAGAGATCTCCGTGCACGTATCATCTACCAGCGTAAGGTTACGCTTGTCCGTCTCCTTCCCAGCCCTGCCGCGACAGAAACATAAAATCAGGCTCCAGTTTAAAAAAAAAGCGGTCTGTGATGAGATTGGGATCCAGCACAATTTAGAGCAAAGGCTAGCCAACCTTCTCTGTCTGACAGGTTTCGGCGTTCGATCAAGCCGGGGGGTGGGGGGGCGGGGAACGGCCGCACATACATACATAGTAGCTTGGCCTCATTGTCTTCCTTCGTGTTTGGTCATTTCGGTCAGCGCATCGGTGTGTTTGGTCAGCGCTGCTGTCAGCACCAGCGGCACATATTTGAGAATCGCTCTTCTTATGTGAAACACACTTAGTCTACCGATTAAGCGAAAATATTCGTTTTGACCAGGAATATATTTACGACTGCAGCAGGAGAAACACTATACGAACTACAACATAAAGGGGGGAACCAATTATACAAAATGCCATTTTTAAGGAGACGCCATACGAAGCAGCAAAGTCATACGGTACTCTGGGTCCACCATCGGATTCGGCACCCATCGCTAGGCAGGAAAAACAACAAAACTCTCTAAAATCGTGACTCGCTTGCACAGACGGATTCCGACGAAATTCTCACAACGGATGTATCTTATAAAGAGTTAGAAAAAAAGCAGTCATCAACCCCGTCAGCTAGGTAGTCAACAGAGGCCCGTCGCACCCCCCTTCTCCCCCCCCCCCCCCCACTTTCGGGGTCAGGTCCTCACTTGGTCATGATGGTTGCGCAGTCCTCAAAGCCCTTGACGACGGCGATGACATCGATGATCTTGTTTGGCTCCATCGATTCCATTTCGTTGAGCTTGACGAACGAGTACCTGGCGAGGGCGGGGCAGGCGGCAGGGAGAATCGACTCCATCAATCGACACGATAAAAAATAAACTAATAATACGTCGCGGCACATATATACCCATCCGCGGCAAAACGGGTACTAACCCCTTGACAAGTCATTAAAACTGCATCCACAACTTGGGGGGGGACTACTCACAATTAGACTTACTGTAGGTCATTTCTGCAGCGTTGAACAAACATGATCGATTGACATGATCAAGCTGCTATAAACATCATACTAGGGACTTGGCGATCGCTGGGTGATCTCCCGTCTATTCTCGTTAAAACCTCTCCACACATAGTAAGCGCACTCACATTTGGTGCCAAACTACTTGAAAGTATGAGCAGCAGCTTTCCACCCGACAAACACGCACGAACGACGCAACCAGGACAACTGGTCGGCACGCAGGCCATACAATACTTCATACAGGCAAGGATGTTTCCAACTACTGTAGCTATATACCTGGTGTCACAAGATAAATTGCCTACAGGCAAATGACACTTCATACAAGCAACGTTGGTGTTGTTCTTATGAATACTCACGTCATGCTCATGATGCGGCTGTCATCGTTGATCGCGGTGATCTGCGACGACGACTCGAACGTGATCTCGTACTCGGCGTTGAGCGAAGAGAACTTCTTGTTGGCAACCTGCTCCAACGGTCCGTGGGAGGGAGGGGACACATGCTTAGTGCAACGTGGGCAATACACCAATACAACACCAATACAACACCAATACAACACCAATACAACACCAACACAACACCAATACAACACCAACACTACACCAACACTACACCAATACAACACCAATACAACACCAATACAACACCAATACAACAATACAGCAATACAGCAATACAACAGCAATACAACAGCAATAGAGCAATAGAGCAGCAATAGAGCAGCAATAGAGCAGTAATAGAGTAATGTAAAAAGCTTGTGACGCGTGCTACGGGTAGGTTCTGAATCACACCATATTGGCCCCCCCGTTTTTGGGTATATTAGATACCAGTATATCCTAACTTAGGGTTAGGGTTAGGGTTAGTTGTACAGTATATCCTAACTTAGGGTTAGGGTTAGTTGTACAGTATATCCTAACTTAGGGTTAGGGTTAGTATATCCTAACTTAGGGTTAGGGTTTAGGGTTAGTACATGTAAGTACATATAACACCAGTAGAGCTGCTTAAGTCAATAGCCTCAGAAAATTTTGGTGCACCCTTACCGTAGCATGGATCTTTACATGCCCTTCGCAACAGCATGCACATTTTTCGGGAAAATCACTTGGAATTAGAGCTGGAAAATTTCGCAGCAGACGACGGACATGTGGCAGAGAAAGGAGGTCTCGGCTCGACTGAATGCGACAAAAGACTCTGCAGCGTGATTTTCAAGCTGCGCCTTTCAAGCTGCGCCTTTCAAGCTGCGCCTTTCAAGCTCCGCCTTATACCCAACTCCGCCATCGTGCTTTAAAGCCCGTTGCAACTTCGTATCCGGGCAAACAGACAGACGCAGCACCACAACACACATAGTCGCCGAGGTTTACCATGCCAACAGAAACACCTCTGACGTGGGCAAAAATACAACTACAACCGGAAATCACGTTTGAACAATAAGTAGTAGCTTGGGGGGGACGTCATCTACAGCAATAAGTCGGAGAAGCGAACCCCAATCTCTCTCCGCACATCAAACTGCAAACCGCACCTTCACGCGCCCGCCGCAGAAGCTGTACACCTGCCCTTCCGTCAAGACGCCGATCCACTTTTCCGCGTCTGCCTTGAAGAACGTCCCCTTAATCTCAGAACCCTCCTCGTCCAGGAGGTCGACCGAGAAAAGCTGCCCCTCTCCCCGGGCGTTGCTCCACGTGCGCATGTCTGACTTCTTCGTTACCCTGCCGAGAAAACACAAGCACCCCAACAAACAAAAAAAATCGCGCAAAAAATGAGGAACAAATTATTAAACGGGGACCACGCGGCCGCGGCAAAAGGCTTCACTACGAGGTAACCGTTTCGCCCCGAACGTACCGTCCCAATGTTTTGGCTCGAAAGCGCAACCCCTACCGTGACACGACTCAGAACACAACTCACGATTCACGATCAGTACCCTGCTATATACCGGAATCGGCATGGCTTCTCGAGATATGGCATCGTGAGGTGCAGCCCTAGAAAAGAAACCGTTTCGCCGCATGTCTGAAACGGAACGAGAGGATCTCTCAACTTTCAACGGGGAGGCTTCATGCACCGCGGCATCAGGCATTGGACGAACAAGAGCGAGGGTTGCATTTGTGGCCATCGGACGGACGGCCAGACGGAGTTGGAGTCAAAGTCAATACAAATAATGCCCCACACACGGCCCGTTCGACGACCCATAGTGACGATAAAAAGCATACTAGGTACTCCGGGGGACCAAGTCTATTTTGTCACCCGGAGGACGTCAAAGAGTCAACTTCGAGGTAACCGTGGACTGCCCTTCCCATCTCAAAGAAAACGACGCGCTCGCCGCATACAGTCCGCAAGCATGATGCGGCACCAACCGGCACCGGTTGCACCGCGCTTCAACCCCCTTCAGCCCCCATACCAGGGCGTTATACCGCGGACGCACAATCGACGCTGGGGAGCCGCGCGAACATCGCCATGATCACCCCGACAACGCTTCGAGCGAACGCGCTCACACCAACAGCTGGTGGCGTCAACAAAGCGCGGTCCGGTCCGGCTTAAGCATTAAGTATTCCGTGTCCTGCTCCACTCCTCCTCAAAACACAAACTACAACAAATGGGTAACAGGTAACGCGCAACATCCTTACCTGGCCTTGATCGTCCAGCGGTTCTGGTAGGGGTTGAGCGCCGAGATAGGTACGTACGCGTTGTCCTGGCTCTGTCTTTGCACCGGTCCATTGTTGGACCCGCTGCTGCGGTTGGCATAGGGGTTGCTGGCCCCGCCGCCCCGGTTACCACCACCACCACCACCACCGCCTCCGTAGTTGCCCCCCCCTCCCCCACCGCCTCCATAGTTATTTCCGCCACCCCCGCCGCCACCGTAGTTGCCACCGCCGACGCCACCGCCGCCGCCACCTGTGCAGTCATAGGTGAGAACACCGCCATAGTGTCAGCGAAGGAGATGTTCACCTTGGGAGGCTGTCTTGTTTGATACTTTGTGCCAGCGAGGCGGGAGATACTATTAACACTACGTTAAAAAAGACAAAACTTGTTTAACGGTATGTCCAGGTAAATTGTGGAACGTGGGGGGGAGGGAGGGTCGTGCTCGGCGCATAATAGCTGTCACACGCATGCCCCAGTCCTTTTACACCACGCAATACGGGCAAACGGTGTCGGAACAGACGTGGCTGGACCTCGGGGGGACTTGGTTCTTGATCCAGAGCTCGCCTTCTGAAGTACAGATCAACGCTTGATGTTTCATGATAATATGTCAACAACCACACTAATACCAACAACACAGCAGGCGAGCTAAACGCAGGCAGCCTCGCAAACTGTGCGCGAAACGTACTTATCCGATGTCGGCATGCCGATCGCTAAACCATGCCTGCATGGACAGGAAATATCTCACTGACACAATACCACCAACAGTAAAACAAGGCAACGGGAAACCACTCAAACAGAACTCCCGATCACGCTGAACGTTCGTCGACCAAAGGACGGGCTGGTCACTTGAAACGAAGGAAATCAACTCCGAGAACCAACAAAACCACGCGTAAGGGCTTGCAAGTGAGCCGGGTGCGCACAAATGACAATGATCACACCTCCGTAAGGGTTGGATGCCTGCTTCGCCCCTCCACCGTATGGGTTGTTCGAGACCTTGGGCTTGACGTCTCCTCCATACGGCCCGGTGTTTCCTTGGGGTTGCGCATTGCCTCTCTGCGAGGCAGGGGCCGTGTAAAATGCAGGGGGGTTACATAGGCAGGATTAACAAAAAAAAAAAAACTGACGTAAAGAAACATAAAACCAAACCTGGTATGATACAAATATGTCGACAGGTATTACAAACACAATAGCCGGAGTGCTTGATTTCTTGCGCTCGTGCCCGAGCACCGCGGAATGCATGAATCGTGAGAATAATGACCCCATGTGTGCCGAGCGACGCGATCGTGCTCTCGGCTACGAGAGCCTGGATAGCTGCCAGTCAGTAGTGGGGTTGGCTGTTAGTCAAACGTCGCTTCGCTCATGCTCACCGCGGCCGAAGGGTCGTCTGCGAAACTGATCGGGTCGCCGATCTTCGCTTGAGGACCCGACTTGACCTGCAGGTTCAGCAAGATGATCAACCTTTCGGAGCGCAACAGACAGCAGCGGGGGGGGACCGAGAACGCCCAAGTGTCAAAGGTGCTTGCCCGGCGTGTCAATGCGCAAACACGAAGTACACAAACAAACAAAATGCCATAACCCCGCCGACAACCCCACATATCAGGCAAGTCTAGTGTACGAAACCACGTTGACGAGCGAGACGGCTGTGCATTGAACGAGAAGGTCCTAATGCAAAAATTACCACTGGCCCTCAGTACACGACGAACTGCTGCACGTCGACACGAAGTGAGTCTCGCCGTGCGAAAGACAAGTACCGTGGTACATATCATACTACACGATATGCCGGCCCAACCGCTACTGTCCATGTTGGCCACGCTTTGACCCACTCGTTCAGCCGCTCCTCAATGCTCGGAAATCTAGCCGTATCGCTGTACACTGCTGCTGAATTTGCAACTGGCCACAGCAGAGTCAGGCCCATCTCGATACGGTGGATATTATACTTGACCCATAGGTGAACGGTATGACCGAAAACAATCACTTCTGGGGGCTAGCTCCTGCTGCTGCTGCTGCTACCGACGGCTGCCGCTACCGACGGCTGCCGCTACCGACGGCTGCCGCTACCGACGGCTGCCGCTACCGACGGCTGCCGCTATCGACGGCTGCCGCTACCGCTGCCGCTACCGCTGCCGCTACTGAACCTGTGCATACCAGGAGCTCCAGTTTCACTCTATGCAGCTGTGCGATATCTGATGGACCGCCCGTGACTGCCCTGCCCCAACTGCCCAAGCCACACTTGTGTTTACCGCTTACTGCCACCTCAGACTACGACAGCAAAATTCAAGTTGATGTAGCTTTCGGTCGCAGTGCTCACCTTTTGTTCTGTACGGTGTTGACGATGTAGTCCGTGAGCGTGACCATACACAGCTCGCGGAGCTCCCCGTCGGAGATCATATCGTTCTGCTGCGTGGCCAGCATGGACTGCGCGTAGTGTTGCCCGTCCGACAGGACTAGCCTCCAGCGTTCGTTTCCGCTGGAGCTCATCTTCTTCAGGCTCACCACCTGATCGCATTTAGATATCATAGATACGAGCACATACCATGTTTAGTGTTGGTGCAGGAGAAGAGAGTAGAGGGCTTGCAAGATCAAGCAAACCAGCCAGTAGTCAAATTCAATGTTCATCTAAAAGGTTCGCCGATTTTGGCGTTGCATGGACCTAGCGGTGCGTGGATCGCAGGCGGAAAGTGCGCAACATCTACATCTGGTGCTTGAGTGGATTCATATTATCAAAAATTAAAAATACACTACAGCTGTGAGAGGCCATCTCTTATAAGACCGATTCTGCATCCGAAAATGAACGTTTTCGGGTACATATTTTTTCGGTTTGCAACCCTTATAGACCCGAAAATGGTGTTTTTTCAGGCTTCCATTTTCGGATATTGTTTTCGGGACGGCCTCCACCCGAAAATGGGGGTTCAGTTTCGGAAAAAATCGTACCCGAAACTGCGTCCGGATTTGGGTTTCCATACGTCGCGGGAGGCAACAAGCGTGATATTATAGCAAGCCGAACACAAGTACCAAGACACCAAAAAGAAAAGACGCATCTATCTGCTGAGCAAGCGACACGTATCATAGGTGTACTCGTGAAATCCAATTCAATTTGGAAAAATACAGTCCAAATTGGATTTTATTTTAATCGTTAATTCAGGCCCTGACGACCCCTGACCCAAAACTTGCCTTTGAAATGCTGTACTGGTATATCATACCAGGTATACGAGTACGAGTATGGGCACAAATAAAAGTACAGCACGCGACATGGGTTAATAATTTGGCAGTTATCAATTTCAGGCTGAGTTTTATGTATGTAATTTAAGAATTTACAGCTATTAATAATACGCATTGTGCTATGCAAGGACGGCACTCTAAATCCTACCAGGTATATAATAGCCTCAACATTGATATCACAATAAGCCGCGAGCCTCAGCCAAAATAGGAGATTCTTAACTGCTGTCGCGCACAGTACAGGACACCTAATAAGAAACAAGGTAAAAATAAACCCAGGCTGGTATTCATAGGAAAATAAGAAATTCGGGATCCGTTATACTGAAGTTAGTGTAGAACGCACCCTTTTTAAAATAAAAAACCCAGGCTGGGTCAGTATTTCTGTTTCTTATTAGGTGTCCTGTACTCTGTACTGCATGTACACTATTTATAGTGAGGCCAAATCGCGGAAAAACAGGCTTTGCCGTGGGGGGGGCGTTGGTCGCGGCTTCGCTGTGACCAGAACCCGAGAACCCTGGCTCGGATCCAGTTTCCTGGCTGGAGCCAAGATATGACATGCACCCGTCCCATCCTAAATCATATGATACCAGTATGGCGTTGGGTTCCGAGCAAAAACCGACCTATCGCGACTACAAAAAAATGAGCGGATTGCTCCAAGCTCCAAGCCTGGCCGAGAATGGTTGTGACATGTTTTTCGCCGACTGAGGAGGCAGTGCACACGTAGAGTTGGGGTTGGACCCTGCGCATGACCACTGCTTGGTGTCTGGTACGTGCGAGATTCCGTTCGCTTGTTGAAAAGAGGCGACAGGGACCGCGTCAAGCAGGAACATCACACAGGACGTTTGGGGTTTTGGGCTCTACTGCTGTCTACGTATCATATACAGTAGTATTAATAGTATGGGTGCAGCAGAGTGCTGTGATTTCTACTGCTGCTGCCGCGCGATGCTTTGATACAAATCTACAACCACAATCGTCCAAGTCCGCGTTACGCTGGCGGGACTAGCCCAGACCCATCACCCTCCTCGGACACGCAAACGGGACCGAGGGAGCTGACACGGCCAAACACTAAGAGAGGGAAATAGAACCACAGCAGGCCGAGATGTGCGTTGTGTCTTCGTGCGAGCCTTCGTGCCTCCGTCCACCACGAACAGCAACCAAAACTCGAACTCGCAGAGTGGCTCCATCGACTCCATGAGCAAAAATACGATACGATTGCTGCGGCATGCTAGTATTTCAAGAGCGCAGGAAACACCGCGTTCACAATGACAAGAGGCTTCCTATAGAAGAGACCTCCAGGAAACACCGGGAACGTCACGCCAGTGCGGAGCAGTTCCTTAGGATTCTCTGCTCGTGGCGAGCGGCGACTGACTGCCATCGTTCCATGCGAGAACGCCCAGCAGTGACGACTCTAGGATTCAAAGCAATTCAAATCTGTGTGCAGCATTCCATCCATTCCATCCTGTTCGCGCGGCGCACCGCCTCTTCCCGTAGCCCCGCGCGAACACCACTGCCTCACATAGTCACCGGCCAGAGAAGATGGACGCTAACACTAACCATACCCTCCATTCCCTCCAACACGACATGATCTACCTGTCAGGATTAGCGGGGGAGAGGGGCGTTGCGCAGAGACTCCTAAGGCTATCTAAGAGCGTTTTCGATAGTTTTTGAAGCCGCACCTGTACTGTTGGGTTGTAGCCGGTGGCGCCGGTGGCCCCGCCCATGATACTAGCAATCGCTCCCTGCGTAACTTGATCCGACATCATGGAAGATGCGTTCGTATCACTCTGGGGTTGTCGCTCTCGATGGTATATCACGCTGTTTCCAAGAGCTGGGTATGCGGTGTGCAACTTCCGCGAGGCGCGCGAGTGTTTCAAAATTGTAAAAAGAGTACGAAGGCGTTTGTTTCCGGGGATGGGGAGGGTTTTCTCGGAAACCGAAACCGCCTTTCTGCTCTGGCTCTGTAGACAGTAGAGAGAACAGGCGACCAATCAACCAGCTGCAATCAACCAATCAACGACAACGAGATAACGATCCAACGACTCAACGATCCACACAGCACACAGCACACAGCACAGCCGCATCTATATAGATAGTTAGATACTGCTATTAATAAGAGTATAATGGTTCCACATAGATCATACTCTGTCGGACAGAGTTTCGACCACTCGTAGTTCTTGCCTTCTCTGCTGGACGTGGAGGGGACGAACACCATCATCATCACTCTATCTACGTCCAATGCGTCGAAACACAAGAGTTCTACCTGTAGCCCAGTACCAATAATGATTTACCGTCCGGTGTCGAAGTACAGGATACAGGACACACATCTAACGACCGACAACCACATGTACACCAGAACATAAATAGTAGTAGAGATGATCCCACACACCAGTACGTAGTCGTATGGGTTTATCCGGATATATTTTCGACTGAATTGCTCCATATCATATCTTGGTGGCGCTGTAACCCAAACACCGACCTCTGCTCTATTTGTCCGAGCGAGGAGCGTTGTTGGAATTGCAATGCCACCACTAATAAAAGAAGGGACGCCGTGGTCTCTCGTTTCAATCAGGCGGTGAGGCCGAAGAGACGAAGCAGCCATCAACTGATCTATCTACGCCGACTTTGTACAGTATACCCTTTCTTTAGAGGACCTATAGCCAACAGCCCCATACGTGTCGTAGAGGCGTACACACACACTCTGGACATGATTTTAAGGACCGTTTTAATTTTCACATAAATATTCCAACGTCCGTTACACTTCCGTCCATATCGGTATCGGGTATCGGACAGAGTATCGGCCAGGTCGTTTCCCCTCTTCGACGCATGCTACGATAGACTAGGTATTAGTATAGCACTTTTGGGCCATTTTTGTTTCTGGATGACGGGGCTCCTTAACCCAAAATCGTCGGGAGGTCGTTCATATTTTGCAATAAGATTACAGTAGTTTGTATACCTAAACCAGGGTTTGTACATCGGGTTGCATTTATTTTCAGTTTACCAAAATCAGTTTTTGGGTGACGCAGAGCTCCTCAAGTAATGACCATCCTCAGAAAAAAAATGTTGATATTATACTGATTACAGTAGCGCGTGTCCTTCGTGATGACAAATGTGGCGATCGATATACCCCCCGGCACCAACCCTTCCGTGTAGTACCTACAAGTAGTTGATCCATCGGTTGTGCTGGGATAATTCGTGCACATCGACGCATTCCTCTTCGGCCGCATTCGGCAGCAGCTAGCTGAGCTGTGACACACCTATGGTTACTCGCCGACGGGCTGAGGCCCTTTGAAACCTGGTACTCTCTAACCAAACAAAGTTGTGGGCGGTCGCAGAATAAACAACAAACAACTTATAGTTAGTTGACGTTACATCGGTAGCTATCTTTATGCTGTTTTCATAAAAAAAAATCACGTGTTGTACGATGATCACTCCAAAACGTACCACATCAGAAAGATGTGACAATCTGGGGTGGTCTAGCCGCGTCAGGGTGACTTCTTCGACTGTGTACACCGCCAGAGTTGTGCCGAAACCATAAACCAATACAAAGAACCATAGATGGGCTGGCGCGGGTAACGAAAGCACCTTCTAGGCACGATATTTCTACTCGAGGAACGGACACACGTCCCCAGGCGCTTAGTTTCCTACCCTTTCCCGCCACACAACACCCACTGAGCACTGAGGGGCGTAGGGTGAGATTCAATCTGCGCATCATAAGAACTGAGGGGACATGACAGAACAGGTGTGGATCCAAAGCCAGGGAAATCCGCTCCCGGTGGTGCTTCAGTTTGTGATCACACTGTGCTGGTAATACGAAGTATAGCACTAATGGTTATATAGCACTACCTGCTAGACAACTCAGTCAGCGTTGGTAATACCAAGTATAGCTCTATTGGTTATACAGCACTACCTGCTAGACTACTCAGTCAGCTGCTATATAACCAACACACTGTCGCACCAACAACTGTCCAAAGACCAACACGCCCAAGTGCGACATCTCTATTGGCACCGCAAAAAGGATGAGCTGGTCGAAATCATGAGCGACCAAAACCATAAACGCACATGTTAGATACACGGGTAAACGGCTCTAGAGGAGACCACTCGAGGTCTACGCACTGCAACCCGGCACCAAGTGCGTGCGGTCACACGAAATAATTTCGTGTGCATGAGCATCATGAGACAAACCTTTGTAACGCCGACGGAACGAACGCAACAAAGGACACCATGTCACCGTCACCCACCCACCCACCACGCCCAAAAATGATCGCGGTAGTAGCGAACTACCGCGTCGACCCCAGGGTACCACACGAGGCCTACGCACTTTTCGTGTGCATCTGCATCACGAGGAAAAAAAATGTAACGCCGACGGAACGAACACAAAAACGAAAGCAGAACACCCTCGTGTCAACGCCAACCACCCACCACACCCTAAAACCATCGCGGTAGTAGTGAACTACGTAGCGTCCGCGGCGACAGCAAACATTGATGTCATCGAATCCTAGGCCTTTTGTCAATCTGCCCGTCTTCCCTGCCTCCCTGGCCGCCTCCTCCTGCACGCCGTATCAGCGACAGCTCACTGCGAAACACGGTCTGCAGCTCCAGGGCAAATTGGTACACCGGATCGTTCGGTCGATTGAACGTAGTTGCGTTGTTGACAACCAGCTCCAGATCGGCCTCTACCTCGGACATCTGAGATACGGGATAAAAAAAAACACAACGTCGTTGAGGATGGAAGAGTTGGGGATGGGAGAGTCAGTGCAAGGTTTTTCCGGGATCTGAACCGCAGGGGAACGAGCAAACGCCGGTCTGTGCATGCGCTGGGATGCTGAAGAGGAATCGGGCATGCAACATCACCCGTCTCTTGATGATTCATATGTTCCCCAAAGCGCCACACACAACGGAATCGCTACGTACGGCGTTTGCGTCGCAGCGCACCGGCGGGTGTGCAGTTTTGGGGAGTAGGTGCGATTGCCGTAGAAGTCGTTTCACAAAGTCAACCCTTTTCCCACTGGAAATAGGAATCCACTCAAATTCCAAGGAGTTTGTCCCAAAAAAACGAGGATGTGGTGCTGAAGGGGATAAGGAGCCGCGCTGGCTATACTGTAACTCTAAGCGAATACAAGCGCAAAAGTCGGCGCGCTTCGTGCGCCTTATTTATTATTATTGGGCTGCGCCAAGCTAAGGTCGTAGTTCGTATTCACGGAAACAGGTGTTGCATTCATTCGTCACGGTATCGTATCGGGGCGGTCGCCGCTTTCGTCCAAGACCCGTTGGAGCAGTAGAGGGAGAGGAGGTGTGAAAGGCGTGCTGTCGCTGTGGCGCCTGTCTGCGCTGCTGCTGTTTCGGCCGTTTGCCTGTTAACTGGGAACGGGTGTCGTGTTGGCGTGTTGTTGTGTGTTGCTTCCTTACTTGTGCTCCTTGCTGCTGACTGCTGAATACTCTCGTGAGGTGGGCTTCTGCTGCTTCGGGAACCAAGTTGCACCGATCTCGCTCTCGATTTGTACCGAATTCTGCATTTGATCCATGTTGAATCTACAACTTGTCTACAAACAGCCCAAGGAGATGACAGTCACTGAATCGTCCCCGGGTTGTCGAAGTTATGGAACCCTATCCTCCCCGGGTGGCGCTGGTTCTATATATTAGATATTATACAAGCCCCAACCAATTATCGATCAGCCGGTGGCGTTGGGGTTTCCACACCATGCGGGGCGGGATCAACCCGGGGGATCTCCGGGGATGGGACCCTATCCTCCTTGGGTGGCGCTGGTTCTATATATTATATATTATAGGAGCCCCAACCAATTCGCGATCGGCCGGTGGCGTTGGGGCTTCCACACCGTGCGGAGCGGTATCAACCGGGGGGATCTCCGTTTCTGTTTCCCGGGATAATGTGTGAAAGGATTGTGATCCGGGGAGGGGAACCTATCCTCCCCGGGTGGCGTTGGCTTTATGTACGAGTCCCACCAATCAACGATCAGCCAATGGGGTTGGGGTTTCCACACCGTGCGGGGCGGTATCGATCCGGGGCATCATCGTTATCCTTCCCGGAGCGTCGGAGTTGTAGAGGGCAGAGGAATTTTTAATCTGGGAATGGGGCCCTATTCTCCCCGGGTGGCGCTGGCTCTACGCGCGTTAGCCAATTAGCGATCAGCCAATGGGATTGGGGTTTCCACACCGTGCGGGGCGATGTCGACCCGGGAGAAATAGGTTTTCGTTCCCGGGCTGTCGGATGTGTAGAGATATGGAAGGATGCCGGAGATGGGGATGGGGCCCTGTCTTCCCCGGGTGCGGCGGGACCGGGGGGTTGGGGTTTGTACACCGTGCGGGGCGGTGTCGACCCGGGAGAACACCGTCTTCGTCCCCGGGGTGTCGGATTTGTAAAAATACCGAGGAATTTCCGAACCGGGGATGGGGCCCTATCCTCCACGAGTTTGCGTTGGCTCTATGCGCTCCAGCCAATCAGCGATCGGCGAGCGGGGTTGGGGTTTCCACACCGTGCGGGGAGGTGTAGACCCGGGAGAACAACGTTTTCGTCCCCGGGGTGTCGGGGTTGTAGAGATACGGAGAATTTCTGAACCGGGGATGGGGCCCTATCCTCTTCGGGTTTGCGCTGCCTCTACATAGCATCAGTCTCTGAGGCATTTTTCAAGTTGAGGAATGTGACGAAGTGATCTGGTAGTAGTACAAAAAATATTGTCGTGGGAATAAGCTTTCTTCACATATCATATCCGTAGGGAATGCAGGTGTGGTTGAGAAGGTACTACGTTTTCCGTAAGGCGTCTTTCCTGCCGCTAGAATATATGTACTAGGAATAACCCCAACCCTACTATAGCTTCTGTTGAAAAAAAACAATTCACAGATTTTTTACTCGGATATACGATCAATAAAAGCACAAAAGAAAACTCCGAAGTGGCTCCTTAAGTGAGCGTCACACCGAATCGACACTAATCTGCCTAGCAAATGTCATCTTGCTGTATGTTTGAGGACGTATACTAGGCTATTTGTACCACTGCTGTAGCTCTCAATATCGTGCGTGAGAACACTCAGAGGGTGCAGTGGCCGGATCAGCATCGATGGCGGGCACTGCTTTGCAACCTTCTCTGTTCGGATGTTGGCCGTTCTCACCCCGCACAGCCCCTCCGCATTTACGAACCGCCCAGCAGGACAGGACAGGACAGGACAAGACACAGACACTTTATCGGGCTACGTAACACAACTCATGGGTCTGAACACAAAAGGTTCCAACCTTACACACCCCATCGCCCCCCCAACCTTGTAGCCCAGTATCGACTCACCGTCGAGTATTTATTTCTGTTGACATTGTCTCGGATGTAGATGAGGTTCATATGCCGCTTGACCACCTCGAAGTACCGGGGGGGCGCGTTGCTCCTCTTGAGCACAATGCTGAATGGATTGCTCCAACCGGGCCATTTCATAGCAATCAGCTTGGAGATTAGCGGCTTCACGATGGCCTTGATGTCGGGCGGTGGTGGAAAATTGTCCTCGACATCGGGAGATCTTGCCCGTTTCGCATTCTGCTGAAGATACATGGTACGTATCATAGGCCGCAGGGTTAGACTAACAAAATGTCCTCAACAGAGTCGCCAATATCGAAATCAGTCCAATGCGTGTAGTGCTCGTTGGCCATAAGTTTGCGCTTGCAATATTGAATGTGACGCACAGCAGTAGTGCGACTGACATAATTACTAATAGTATACTTCGAAGCATGTATGAACAAGTTGTAAGGGAGAAAACACTCATTGCGTGACATTGCCGTGGACCCAAAGCAGTGGCAACAAGTGCTATTAATACAACACTTGTACATTGCCGCAGAAATCGTTGACTCACGCCGTAGTCCTCCCCAATCACAGCAGGCATGTCGCATATCCATGATGTGACTCGTGCAAAGGAACGCGGCGGGCGACCGCACTCTTATGATGGTACAAAAATATCAACGAGTAATACGTCCCAGGTACCGGGTACCGGCAGTTGTAAACCGAGTTCGTCTGCTTTGTTCACTCTCAGCAGACAGCGGACGCGTGGACCATTTTGTCCAAACAAGTACCTGGACCTTTCCTCTACTCTCCTACAATACACTTGCTTCCCCCGCTGAACCACATGCTCGCGTTGTACCTGAACCTTTCTTCTCCTATCCTACATTACACTTGGTTCCCCCGCTGAACCACATGCTCACGTTGATTTCCTTGGTGGTAACCACTGTAAATCAGGTACGATGTACTGCTGTATTGTCGTTGCCACTGCTGAAAGCTCGCTGAAAGGGGTAATCAGCTCTACTGCTGCTATTGTAGTCTGGAGCAAAGAGGGAAGACCAGGAACACAGTACAAGCCCTTTATAGAAAGCTTTATAGAAAGCTTCAGAGCTTCGAATCTACAGCTCTACAAGTAGCTCTAAAACGTGCAGCTCTACACCACGCCAGCATCACAACAAGCACGTGTCGAAAGCTTACGTAGCAAGCACAACAGCCTGCTGACTGCCGACCGAAAATACACAGATCTACCGACAGGTACCTGTGGCATGTCATGATACCTGACGGTACACGCTACCATTATATTGGCCATGATAGCAGGGAAAAAGCTATGGCCCATCGTAGATCGTAGCCCCCATCCAGGTACCAGGTATACGACAGCGCTACGGAACCTCCGTGTAGAGAGTTCCTTGTGTTATACCAGGGTACCAGGTATTTATTATGAACAAGGTATAATGCAACATCGAACGCACAACTGAACGTATCGAGTGCTGACAGCGCTAAGATTTGCAGTCCAAGTGCCTACCTTTCTCGCAAACGCAGGTGAAGCCTTGTTGGTGGTTTGCTCTGCGGAAGGCACGTCAGGAGGTACCGGTGGTCTGCCCGGGACCGGTGCCTCGTCGTCATCAGAAGGAGACGAGCCATTCGCAACTCTTCTTCGAATCATGAAGGACCGCCGCAGCAGGTCTATTGACAGCTCCTGTATGGGCCTCCCAGATAGCTCTTCGCTCAACAGCTCCGCAAATTCTGCCTTCTCTGCCAGAGCGATCCGTGGCTTCTCCTTGATGAGGGTCTGCAGTAGTGGGGAGAGGAAATGCGATATGCCCCGGCGCAGGGTTCGTCTGCTCTCTCCCTCGTAGCGATTGAGGTTGTGGCGGTCCATCAGGTCCACGCCGGCCGTGGGTTCTCTCAAGGCTTCTAATGCCGCGGCTGGCGTTACGAGGTGTAGAGAACCTGCATGGTGCTCAATGCTGCTGTCTTTCTTTCCTGTCGCCATGTGGTTCCTCGGTCTTCCCTAGCTGGTGAGAGACGACGAGTCTACGTGATGTTCTTCGTTGTGTGTGTTCTGTACGATTGCTACAAGAGAGGGTTTCAGTTGCAACTTGGAGGCATAAAATAACGGGGAGCCAAGTTTTGGGATATTGACAACAGCCGCCGCCACCGCGATCTTGTTGATCTCGTTGCTACATACCAGTACTCGTACTCGTACCATACGTTCGTGTATTCGGGACCGACCAAGGATATCGATATGTGACGTTTGATATTTGACTTACACTCGTACTTTGTGCTGTTTTTTTTTCTGGAATTGTTGAGGCGGATTGCAGCTATCATACATATCATGCGTAACATTCTGCTGGTGGTGCTTGCAGCTTGCTCTTCTTGTACTACCTTGTGATGCAGCAACAATATGTCATTGACCTGCTTTTCCCTACGTCTACTATTTTTAAGGTTGGATGATGGTCAGACATAGTTCGGGGAGCGCAGACAACGGACGCGACAATGTTTTGATCATAAAGAACGCCAGGTAACCCTAGGGAACAACTAATAATGTGCCTGAGGTATGGGAGGCTGTGCGAGTACGATAAAAATACGTACGATATGTGATGGCAATGTTGTTAATAGCTTGTCCGGGACCTGGTGTGCCTGGCACCAGGGAACGTTCCAGTAGTGCCAACAGAAAACAGAAACGGGCGGCATCCCCTCTGCGACCGCGTACAGTATTATACGTATATTCGATCACGTTGGGCGTGGTTGCTGCACCGCAGGTCGAGCGGATTTATTTGATATCCTTGCTGATGATTGCGCCACCCAGCGCAACCTAACGACACATTATGACATGCATAGTACCTGGTATACCCATTCTCTTCTTCTATGGTGGCATCATTCAATCACGTTGGGCTTGGTTGCTGCACCGCAAGTCGAGCGGATTTATTTGCTGTCCTTGTTGATGATTGCGCAACCCAGCGCAATTTAACGACACATGATGACATGCACAGTGCACCCAATCTCATCTATGGTGGCATTTATCCGATTGGACGGACGCTCCACGCCCGCAGAATGCACAACGTGCTGTCATTCGTGAAATACACTTTATTTTGTGTACCAGGTACCAATTGATCTGGATTACGTGAATCCTTCATCCAAACAAACAAACACAAACACATCAGTGCTGGCCCTATGAATAGCACGTGCGAACAGCACTCGGTTAAAATAGTATAACAACCTACAAGACCTGCAAATAGGCCGACACTGCCATAGGTTTGCCGTACGCAATTAATCGCTACAGTGACACCCCCCCAACCCCAGCGAAACCTGCGCTTTACGCGCTCAAATGGACACTCGGCGTAAAAACCACCGAAACGAGATAATAGTGCCCTATCGATGGACTCTATGATGTCCACCAAGATTAAGCCAAACAAGTCCGGGCCCGAACCGAACGGCCGGGCGCAAACTACGCTGAAGCAAAATAAAATAAAATAACATGACGACACCATTTTCCAGTCCAACCATACGTCCTCTGCCGCTTGGAAGTATTGCCCATACTCGTATCATACACTATAAACAACGTTGCTTACTCCTTCTCCATAAAAAAAAATAACGCTAGTAGACGGAAATGTTGCGAATCCTCGAGAAACCGCAACCGGACTAACCCTGCCGGCCACATTTTTCCACCAACGAACTCACGAACGAGTTCACGAACGATAATGGATCGCCATTATCGTAACCGACCAAGCAGCCGCCATGCACCTCTCACGACGCTGCCATCCAAAAATTTTGAACGCCCCCGCGGCGCGGTTTACTCAAGCAGAAGACACTATTAATACCGCACAGAGAAAACGCGCGGTAAGCAGCCCTAACCCGACTCGAGCTTGCCTCCCAGGGTCGCACCACGTGATCCTGGGGCGCTCGGAAAGCCCCTTGTCACGGCTAACCTCACTAGCATTACACTTAATTTAAACTTGTATTTTAGACGAAATATTTGCCTGTTGTCTTCTTTGGCCTCCATTCGAAAAGCAATAGTTTGAAGCTCCAAACATACGCACAAGGGCGGGAGCGCAGCTCGATGCGAAAGCAAAATCCGCAACGCGGCTATGTCGCATCTTGCCCTACCGCAGGCCTCTCGAAACTGCCTTGGCGACACTCCCGTCAAGACGAACACCAATGCACGCCTGTGCTAGACCTGCCGTCTCATTTCCAGGTATTCTTTGTGGGGTAGTTTGCACTTCGAGCTCTGGTAGCGCGTCACCTGAATGGTGCACAGCAACGGCCAGGCAAGGTGGTGGTGGTAGTAGCGGGAGGCGCGCGAGCGTAAGGTCCAGGCCTACAATAGGCCTACAATCGACGATTATCCCTGCCGGGTCGCTTGTAACCACCTCGATGGCACATAAAGACGGATTCCATCGCAAACCAAGGTATCGCAGGGAGTGCGTCGAAACAAACAAGCTTCCGCAACACGCTCAATAACAAGGCATTTAAATCCTTCGACAAGCACCCGTGCCCACGCAAGGCGGCAGACACTCTTGTCTCGTGTCAAGTCAAGACTACCCCAGCTCTGTGTCCGGTTAGGACACCTCAACCAAGTCAAAACTACCCCGTTTCCGGGTCCAGCCAAAACTCTTTTGCCACTTGAAGTGTTTACTAATTTTACTCCACCCTCCTCACAGCTCACCTGCACGCCAGCAAGGAACCCGCTGTCTACAGAACGCTTGTAACCGGCCTTGCGCACGAGACGGGTAAGCGTGACCTTCTTCGTCCAGCCTGGTGGCAGCCGAAAAAATACCGGCGTGCGAGAGAAAACAAGACGTGAGGAAAGGTAAGGCATGCTCAATCGGTTATTGTGTTACGGGGGGCGCAAGTTACAACGTCACAAGGTGTCAGTACCGACCGCATGATTGCAGGGAAAAGCTTGAGCGTTTATCCGCTGAGAGGTAAAAAGGCGCCGCTATCGAAGCAAACATTGACCCCGTCAAGGAGCCGGCTAGCACACCTTGCTCTGGTGCAACTTCCGGGAGGAACGTGGCGCTGAAACCTGACCCGCGATCATCGGTGAATTTGATCACGATGCCGTGCACCCCAACCTGCCTCAACAACACGGACATTTGGAGGGAAAAAGGAAGACAAGGAGCGTTACATATTGCCACGCTTGGCGTCCAAGGCAAGATGACGCAGAACAACTTTTTGTTACTGAAAATAGTTACGTCCACTGAGCTTGTTGGGCAAATGCTTAAGAATAAGACGATGGCGACCGACCGCCGCAAAGCGACGCATGACTGTCAAGCGCGCACTCCAAACGCCCCAACCACGTGGCGTTGAAGGCATTCAACGGTTTAACACACTTTAACGGCCATCGATCCATGAGTTGGCTTACCTCCCAGTCTTCCCAGTGTCGAGCCTGCTCGAATTTGACGAGAAGAGACACGGAGACGTCCAGAGAACTTAGCTCTGACGGCTGAATTGGAAAGAACCTCGTGTCATTCAAAGCACTTGGGGTCGAGGCAAGGGGTCGGGGAAAACAAAGACAGAAACGGGTCAGCAACATATGTGTTTCACGGAACGCACAAATTTACTTGCGCACACATTTGCTTGCGCCAGCACCCCGCCCGGTGGAGAGGGGGTGATTATATGGGTATCAGGCATAAACAGGAGCTGTTTGGGAGAGGCTCGTTTTTTCCACGGGCAAGCCGTATAATACGGTAAAACTAAAAGCAGAGATTGTGCAAGAAATAATCGAGTTGTTGATAGTTGTATAATATGATACCTGTGGGGTACCCCGTAATAGGTAGTAACAATATTAAATACCCTGGTACCCCGTAATAGGTAGTAACAATATTGGCAAAAACGG
Source organism: Alaria marginata (assembly GCA_037833945.1). Classification (NCBI taxonomy): domain Eukaryota; class Phaeophyceae; order Laminariales; family Alariaceae; genus Alaria; species Alaria marginata. The sequence continues at coordinate 20,937 of JBBMKB010079398.1, forward strand.
TTCAGTGCTCGATTCTCTGCTCGAAGACATAAAAACTGTCTACGCTTTTTTGTACGAAAATAATGCCGTTGCCCGCTCTGCCATGAACAGACGCCTATGCCTTCGAGGAAACCTTGCCCTTCTCCGTACCGGCGGGCATGATAAAAAAGGATGGGCATTCCGTGCCGTTGTCCCGTCAAACGGTGCCGCAGGAGCGTGTTCCTCTAAAAGCTAAAAGGAGACCCCTGTAATACCCCACACTGGTATGTATCATATACTGTACCGTAACAGCACGCCACGTCTCGCTCTGCTATGGAGCTCTACGACAGTTTCCCACCTGCTAAAAGTGTAGTCCTTGAGCGACGAGATCGACATGGGGCTAAGGGTCCCGACACAACCTCGAAGGCTTTCCAAGCCTTCCTCGTGCTTATCCCATGTGACGAACATGCCACTGCAGACAGACGGAGGAAACGAAACACGTGCCACTTTTAGAGGGCGTTTCGTGGCAACGTACTCGGGGAAGGTATGAGCAGTATCCTACGACGGCAAAACTGAAAACAACGCGCCACCGCCAAGCGAGAGCTACGACTACGAACGAGTTATGGCCCTCCCTGGAACTAAACCTGCACATGCGCTGGGCGCGCTTTTTCAAGGGATGCTGCTGCTGTGCTGTCGTGTCAACAAGAACTCCGAAAGGGCTCCAAACAATAACCCGGTGTTGCATGTACGAGTACGTGGACAGAAACATTTGTTCAGGGCAGCCGGCGTTACAACGGCTGTATGTGCATGGGCCTGTTCACGGCGCGTGTGCTTTGCGGAGAGAGGAACCGGCCCCATATTCCAATCGCAGCCTACCATGCCACGACGGTTCGTTCTAAGAGACGCGTCGGAACGCTGGCGGCAGCAATGATATCTCACCAGATGTACGATGTGATGAACGACGGCGGAGGCGAATCGACGCTGTTGAAGTGCGCGACGATCACATCTGTAGGGTAAGCAGAAAGACAACAACGGGGAGAGTGGGGATAGCCCTGTCAGGCAAGGCCTAAAGAAAAAGAGAGGAAGAGAGTAAAAGAGAGCCATACACACCGAACTACGACACTCCCCTACAGAGGCGCCGAGTCGGCCCAACGCGCTCGTCCAGTGGTAGTTGCCGTCGACCTCGCTACGAGAGGCCTTAGTTACAAGCCGCGCCTGTGCTGGAACAAATACGATGTACTTCAACTTTCAATAGGGGCCTATGATACGTCGTGCTGGCAAACTAAATTCTCGAGCGCGGCGGGTGCAACGCGGACATTGATTGCACGCTCCAGCCCATGCACCGAAAATTCGCCGAAACACGCAGGGGGGGCAAGGAAGTACGGCAGGTTTGAGCAACTGACGCGTGGGAATATATACGTGTTCCGAAAACCTAAACGTGCTGCTGCCAGCAGCTGTGCAGATGGAAACTGCAGACTTATACTCGTACTGCGAACGAGTCGTAGTCGAGTCTCTTTAGGGGGCGCAAGTCGCCGGATGATATACACCTGGCATGTAGCAGGCAAGCAGGATGCGACTTCAACCTTCAACGCTCTAATGACCGCGGACATGCGTCCACCACGCACCGAAGCAGTACGCGCACATCTCCTTGGTTGCCTGGGGCGCCTCGGGGGGCTCCACTTCCCGCTGCAGCCCGTCTTCGTGGCGAGAGAATTGCCGCTCCTGTTCGGCGCGGCTCTCGGCCGTCGGGCTCCCCACCAGTGCCGTCGCCATTGAGGTTGTCTGCGGCGAAATACAAGCAGGGTGGGTCACGAATCACACTGGGGGATCCACCACAACTATCGCAGTGGAGTGTCGGCCGTCGTTCACACTAGCAGTCGGCCTTGAGAGCGGTCTAGAGGCGTGTTAACTTGTCTGGGTGTGAGTGCGCGCAGTGAAATGTTTTGGCTTGCCTAGAGCAAAGTTCTGACGAGGAGAGCAGACATTCTCGGCCATCGTCGATGTCATGTGGCATGATGGGATAGGTTACTCTTCGTGCGAGTAAAAAATCAACCCTGATTACTTCAACGGGCAGGATCCAAGGCCGGATACTTTGTAATCTGCGACCTCAGGCAAAAGGCAACGGTCTGGAACAATAGACGGCCGATGAGAGAGTCAGCAATAGCCCCCCTCCAATGCTTCGCCTCCTGCTGGGGCGCCCGGGATCCTACTGCTGTACTTGGCGTGTGTTACGCTGACGGCGGTGCAGGCGATGTGGGATGCGCTTGCCTACAAGGAAGAGCGAAAAGGTTCGGAACGTTGACCTAAAACTTTAGTACGTAAAAGGAGGAACTTCGACAGTCATCATCAGATAGTATTGTCTTTGGGGCGCATATCGAGCGCTATACCGAGAGTTTCTGCACGTTGCACCCGCCACATTGATGCACCGATCCAGCATAACGATATTTTGAAGGTGTGTGCGTTGTCTCGGAACGACACGGGCCATAGCCGGCGGACATTTTTAGGGTTGAACGTGCGAAAAACCTTTCTCCTTCAACTCTGCTTGCTGCGTTCTTGATCCTTTCGGAGGTCTAGTCCACAGGAGAGCGGGCTGTATATCTCACCTGTTCCTACCTCTTTCGCGGTCACCGGCAGAGGTTCGGAGAGTAGGCGACGCAGGAAGCAGCGACCGGCAGCGAGACGTGGTCGGTAGAGCTCGTCGTGACGTGCGTGGCGAAAAAGTAAAGTGTGCAGCAACAGCAACAGCAGCAGCCGCACTCGACGAAAAGTGGAGAAATTGTGTTTGGGCAAGAAACTCAAAACATTGGTCCGGCGTTTCTGTTGTGGGTGAGACCAGCATATTATCCCCTATGCCGCCGTAGCATCCCCAGGGCCTAGCCGGGCCAGCGAACGTAGATCGCCCTGGCCTGAGTACCTCGACTTAAGGCGGTTGTCCACTGCTTTTCTCGGTCTCGAGATATGTCGTCTTCGCTGCTGGAGAGAGCGCGAGGCTTCCACGAGGACCTCGAGATCTACGAGCGCTCGATTATCGAGCAGCTTGAGAACAAGCCGCGCACCCAAAAAGTGAGAGGGAAAGCGTTGCAGCAAGGTCGCAAAGGGCAGCTTTCGATCGCGCGCCACAGGCCCTCGTGCTATGAGGCTTAGTTGGTTTGCTGCCTCTGGAGCCGGAAGCACGTTTGTTCTTTGCTGCCACGTTTATTTTTTGGTGTCTGGCCGAAGGTTCCTCGAACGGAGGGCCCTTTTCCCTCTCATTAGAATACAGAGTGCCGCAGGTAGCGGATGTGCACAGCCATGCGTGGAGAGTGGAGGCCTTGACTCGTATCGCTGGCTGCTTTCAAATGCTTTGTGCTTGCCGTCAGGTACGAGCTCTACTTCATAGGGTTTGCGTTTGTTTTGCTTCCTGATCAGTCGGCTCCGGCGCGCTGCCTTTTCCTCGAGGTTTGCGGGGATAGCAGCCGCGAGTGAGAAGTTATTGCAAAACCAACCTCGACCAAAAACATTGGGAAACAAAGCATAATACACCACTCCTATTGATCAGCTCCGCTCCAAAACGTACTGCGCTCGACTCCTGGAAGCTCCTCGAAGCCATACAGTACAGGACACCTAATAAGAAACAGAAATACAGACCCAGGCTGAGTCTCTTATTTAGGAGGGGGGGTGTTCTACACTAACTTCAGCTTAAAGGCTCCCGAATTTCTTATTTTCCTGTAAGTCCCAGCCTTCGTTTCTTATTAGCCTGCTTCTTATTAGCCTGCTTCTTATTAGCCTGCTTCTTATTAGCCTGTCTCTTATTATTAATAGGTGTCCTGTACTGTACAGATATAGATATCACAGCATGCGATACCAGTACTACAGTGGCTAACCGGTATGATATACCAGGTACCTGGTACCAGGTAGGGTAGTTCTATAGGCGTGGACTAGCCATGCATCTTCAGTCGCGATATTGGGAAAATAGAACAACGTACACAGTAAGGTTGGTATTGGATGAGAGTGTCGTCTACAGAGTACTAAATCAGCTAAATATGAATACTGGCAGGGCTTTTCACGGGTCAGGAGGGTTTCAAAATATTCCGGGTCGGATCGGGTCGGGTCGGGTCGGGTCAAGAGATTTTGAAATCTCACGGGTCGAGTCGGGCGGTCAAGATATTTTGAAATCTCACGGGTCGGATCGGGTCAACAGGTTTTCAAATCTCCCGAGTCGGGTCGGGTCGGGTCGGGTCGGGTCGGGTCGGGTCGGGTCGGGTCGGGTCGGGTCGGGTCGGGTCAGTAGGTTGTCAGGAGGTTGTCACATCTCACGGGTCGGGTCGGATCATGACCCGGAGATGCGAGTCACGTCACGGGTCGGGCCACGTTGACCCGCGAGTTTTTTGTGCTGAGCCGCGGGTCGGACCCACATATTTGGCCCGCGGATCCAACCCTTTGAAAACTTACTGTTTCCTACCCAATGACCTATCTGGTGCCGATACTCCTTTTTGATCATATTCGCAGTAGTGCGTGTGGATAGTGAATAGTCCTAAGGTAGCTATTTACGCCCTCTGGTTGGCTAAGGGCTATTTATAAGGGGCTTAATCAACCCATTTTTAGCCTCGTTGCGTCTTTCCTTCGCACCCTGAGCCGGCCGAATCGATGAAGTCTTTCCAAGCACGGCATCCAAGCCTGCAGAGTCATCCTAGAGCCTATAACAATGCCACAGCATCCAAGCACAGGTCACCCCATGGCCTTTGGATTAGGGTTAGGGTTAGGGTTCCTCCAGTAGTAGTGCGTGTGGATAGTGAATCTTCCTAAGGTAGCAATTTACGCAACTCTGGTTGGCTGAGGGGTATTTTATAAGCGGCTCAAGCGTCTTTCCTGTGCATCCTGAGCCGGCAGAATCAACCTATTTATAGAGTCTTTCCAAGCACGGCATCCAAGCCTGCCGAGTCAACCTAGAGCCTTCACAAGCCACAGCATCCAAGCACAGGTCACCCCATAGCGTTCGG
>JBBMKB010079399.1:0-12698 GCA_037833945.1 Alaria marginata
CGCTTGGTGCACGCGATGTCTGCCTGGTCGGTGAAAACCCGACGTGCTCCGTCCGGGCATTGTAGGGATGCGAGGGTGTATGGTCTTATGACTACGCCTATGCAAGACATGAGTACATCTCCCCCCTGGAACGGCCGGCGGGATGCAGGTCGGCCGGATATACGGGCGGGCGTGTCAAATCCAAGCGCAAACTGAGCGTTTATGAACATTTATGATTGCAGCAGTGTTGGTAACGACCTTAATAAGATCACTGCAGCAAATCTGGCGACAGAATCGTGATTCCCACCCAAAATTACCACGACCTGAATTGTTTAGCTCAATCTAGCGTGTTTTTAACCCGGGAAGTTTTTCAGGTCATCCCCGCTTTTGTGCGTTTGGCTGAATTTCCCTTGAGGAATTTAGGCGGAAACCGTTGAAACCCGGCCGTACACCACGCTGAGACCCCAAGCAGGTTGCCACTTTTTTTCCATTCCTTAACAAGGGATGGTTCATCACCACCCCCCCCCCCCCCTCAAAAACCACAGTGCCTTGCCGAGGATGGCGCCTACAGGAAAACATGTTTTTGGGCTCCTGGACCTGATTTCTTAACGAATTGAATCGTTTTACTCGGCTGGAGAGTCAAAAATACTGATACTCTCGTCAAGATCCACCCTGTAGTATCCCGAATACTTCCTGAAACACGTTTCCGCTTTTATAGGGTCCCGGTTTGATTTTTGGCGTACCCATTCAGTTTTCTATGGAGGGTCTTCCTCGTCGAAACTAGGGCAAAAAAAACCCTGTGTATTTAGCTAAGATTCATCATATCCCAGGAACTGGCGTGCGTATCGACATCGACGTATAATACGAGCCCGGAAATACCGAAAGAACTCCAGAAAGCTCTCGGAAAACCCCGGGGAGCATTCTGAGGACTATGCCGGTGTTTTTGACTGTCCCACTAAGTAAAACGCGCATTTTATGCAAAAAAAAACGGTTCCCGGAGCCTCAAAACCATTTCCCACCATATTTAGTAAAGCCCTCTCTACACGAAACTGACACCAACCCACCGAATAGACCGGCCCTGTGCTAATAGTTCGTGGGTAGGGACAAGTCGGGACGGTTTTAGCTCCCAATGGTCCGTTCGCCGTTTACCCTCCCCGCCCCTGTCCTGCAATATACATACATTGGCGACTATGCGCCGGGGACTTCGTGGAGTCTTCTTCCACTATCTTCGTATCATACGCCCGAAATTCACGGCCGGCGATGGACGCGTTCTACGATAGAGGTAGCGCTTTTTGGCGTTTTTACTTTCTAGATGACGGAGCTCCTTAACCCAAAAATCGTCGGAATGTCATTCTATTTTTGCATTTTTTTTTTGTGTAGATGGACCACGGGTTTGTTCATCTCGGATTGCACTTTCAGTCCGCTCAAAAGCAGTTTTTTGGTGAAGCAAAAAGCTCCTCAAGTGAGGAGCTTCAGAAAAAACATGCTGCACCTCTATCGTAGAATGTGTCGATGGCTCAACCCCTTTAGATAAGTGATTGCCGATGAGATGGCGTTGACTCGACCTTGTCAAAGGGTATCACTGCCTTCGACGATATCGAGGCTGGTGGCAACTGTTCACGGGGTCGAGGCTACACCGTCTTGTCTGGCCGACAGTTCCTCAAAGATTATGGAGCTGTGGTCTACCATATAGGGTGCGCTGTATACAAGAGTACGGTAAAAGGAAGAAGAACCAACCAAAAGATTGTCCGTTGCAACCACGCCGATCGATGTAGTTCCACACCTCCAAATACGGGGTGTGGGCCGACGCCGAACGGTGCATGTGAGAATGCTCCTCAAAACAAATCACGGATTACGGATTACGCTTCCGGACATTTTCTACTGTAGAGCTCGCCTCACAAACCGGACCTGCAGTTAGTTGTATAATATGGTTATGCACAGTGCGACGGGGCGATAGATTCCAACTAAGAACCACGACCGTTTGGAACTCACCCTTCCACGGAGTGGGTGTATCGCAAAGAAAAAATAAACACCTCGGCGAGAAACAGGGTTGGGTAGAACGTGCTTTTCATCACCTGTCGCAGTATTATGACACTCCACTTTTTTTGTACTTTTTTCCATTCCATGTATCACCTTTGCATTTTCTCTCCAGCTCCCTCCCTTGTCGGCACTCAGATCCGGGGGTGAGTGAGAGCTCAGCCTTCTACGAGGCGGACGAATCCCAACGCAAAAACAAGCATCCCGGCGAGAAACAGGGTTGTGTATAACGCGTCTTACATCGCTCGCCGGAGTAATGTTGCAATGTTCAGACAACCAAGGATTTTCCACCAATAAAAATTCCAACCTAAACAATTACCAATCAGAAACCTGCGAGCCCGAATTGTCTGTTGCAAGCGATCACAGTTCTTATTTGGAAGCTGCTGCCCCCCCCGCGGTTGTTGTATAGTTGTGCACGCTCTAATGGTGGCATTATTACGTGAGCGGAGAGGAAAATATACTAGAATGAGCGCAAGTGGTTGACCTACGGGCGTCGTCCTTCGCGCTGAGATTATGGCTATTCTACCCCCCACAGCTTCGAAGTTGAGCAGCCTCTCTATGTCCTCAAGCCTCGAGGCTCAAGTTGGACACGTGTTTTCCCCTTGTCGTGCCTCCGTCTGCTGTTGCTTCGTCGGCTTGCCAGGTTTACCGAAAAGCCTTGCCTCCCCGGGTGCACCTTAGATCCGGGGGACATTCCTTCTCTGCGCGGCGAGTGCATTGAGGTAGACTTTCGACATCTTGAGCTCCTTCCGGGTTGGTTCTGGAAGCCCAGGCTGGACGTTCGTGCTGGTGGCGAGACCATAGTTTCCCGTCCCCATGGTTCGGCGGCGAGACCACACACCGTGCCAGCGAAGCGCGTTCCATGTCACCCTGTCCCCCCACCGCTCGCAGTGCTTTGGCGAGACGCTCCCTATCATTGTCCGATTTGTGTTTCCTTTGGAGCCCCCGCGAACAACAAGTGATAGACGCACGGTTTGCAACGACGGGGGGTGCGGGGGCCGGGGTTGGTTCAGGGACCCCATCAGTGCGCTGTTGTTCTGTGTACAGGTGGGTGTTGCGCACCCGGGCCAGCGTGACGTTTCAATTATCTTGCCCTCGTCGCGTACATATTTGTGCGCCCTGAGAACAGGGTGACGCGCCAATACCCATTGAAAGTAGCCCAACGTTAAAAAACCCGATTCGGCACGGTTTAGTTGCGGAGGATGCTTGCTCCTGCCTATTGGGAATCTCCTGAAGAACTCGTTCGATTGCTGCTTTAGTTCCCTTTTTCATTCAGATTTGGATTGATCAGATTAGTTTTGGCAGCAGCTGTACCGGCGTCCAAAGCGAGCGTGACTATTCAGCGCCGGGCCAAGCATTTGGTTCGCGGCGTTGGGAAAATGGGCACGCCCATACACAGCGCTAGGTCTCGCTAAGAACGGCCTATGCTCGGGAAAGAGCACTTCTGCATCGTCGACGCGTCGTCAGGCATTGTCGGCCCGCGGAACCTCGCCAAAGTGTAGCTCCAGGGCGGCGGAATCCTCGGGTTTTCTGAGGACGATGATCTGCAGACCGTGACTCAATCGGGGGAACTCATCTAGCCGCACGCAGAAGGACATTGATGAGTGCCCTTCATATTTCTCGAGCCCCCCTTGTCCTTCTGCCGGCATTCCTTGTTATTTTTCGGGGTGCTTTCTCTTGCGCAGACTATAAAGAGAAGTCACTTAGAAAAGAAGATCGAACACCGGCAGGAGGAAAAGGGAGACACGGTATATAATATGAAGGGCACTCGTCATTACGCTTCCGTGTGGCAGATGGCGTCCCCCGTCGGGGTTACCATCTCCAGGTCACCATCCACGGAAAAATCCGAGGACACCGCCGCCCTTACACCACACCTGCGCGAGGCTCAGCGAGCTAGTCGTTTCTGGCGATTCGTCAACGTCGCAAAAGTTATCTTTGCCCAGCATAAAATGCCCGAGGCGAGACCTTGCTCCTCACACGGGCGTGCACATCTTGGCGATGCCACGGACCAGACACTCGGTCCGGCAAAGAACGCTAACGCGTGCTTTCTACGCCAGCGCAGCTATGACCGATACAACCTGATCATCGGCTCGAAACAGGGCCAGCAGAAAGGAGATACGAGAAGTAAAGTAGCAATCGAAGGAGAGCTTGAGAAGCTCTCCAGCACAAAGGGGTGAGTACCCTCTGCATAACGAACGTGCCGAATCGGGCTCTTCAATGCCGGGTTACTTTCGATGAGCATTGGCGCGTTTCTCTATTTTCAAGGAGAACGAATATGTATGCGAAGAGCTCAAGTCCGTTGAAACGTCACGCTGGCCCTGGCGCGCGACACCCATCCGTACGCAGTATGACAGACCTATGTCGCACTGCTGAGGTTCCTGAACCGCCCCCCGCACTGCGGCCCAACTCGTTGCAACACGTGTGGTTATCGCTTGTTAGCGGGGGCTCCAAAGGGAAAACATGTCTGACAATTCCAGGGGATGCCTCGATACAGAGTATCACACCCTGGAATGGGGTGGGCTGCGCTGGCACGGTGTGTGGTTTCACCTCCGATCCATCGGGGCGGGAACCGATTGTCTCGCCACCATCACGCACGCTCAACCTGGGCTTCCAGCACAATCCTGGCAGAAGCCCTGGCCAACGAAAGCATACCCTGCCTTCAATGCACTTGCCGGGCAGAAGAGGACTGTCCCCCGGACTGAGAGTGTTCCCGCGGGAGAAAGGGTTTTGGTTTACACTGGCAAGCGATGAAGCAATCGCAGACGGAGGCACGACAAGTGGGAAAACGTGACCAAGGTGGGCGTCGAGGCTTGACGACACGAAGACGCTGCTCGACCTCGAAGCGGTGGACGGTGGCATAGAAATCATCTGAGCGCGGCAGGACGACGCCCGTAGATCAGCCACCTACGCCCACCATAGCATAGTGTCTCCATTGCTCACAAGGTAGTGTTGTGCTGGAGCGTGCGTATCCATACAATGACCACGGCGGAGACATAGCTTCCCATCAAGAGCTGCGATCGTTGGGAACTTACCCTTCTGCGGGGAGGACGGAAGCCAGCGCGACAAGAACCACGGTGGCGAATATTGACGCGTGGTTTTTGAAGACTCTTTTGGCAATGGTGAACAGACGTTTGACAGCCGATGATGTTGACGATGCGTGCCACGATACGGGTAGCAGTTTTTTTGATTATTTTTTTTTTCAAAATGACGGGGCTCCTTAACCTATTAAGCGTTGGAATGATGTTTTGTTTTGCAATAGCGTTCGTTGTGTTCCTAGGCCGTGGTATTGTTAATCGGGTGGCACCTTTTTTTCTTCGATTTTCACGTTTGGGTGAGGTATAGAGCTCTTTTCAAACTCTTCAAATGAGGAGACAAAGCATTAAATGCACTCCGATTGTAGCATGCGGTAGATGGTACACGGTAGGGATACCGCCACGGGGTACGACTACCGCCTGTTGCCCTCGCCGCCCCTCGCTGGCTCTCGCGGGCAACAGCTGCGGCTGCTGCCCGAACCTCGCCGATCACCACTTGGGCTTCCGCCTGCGATGCCGCCGCCGCCGCCACCCCCCCCCCCCCCACCGACGGCTGCTGCATTTTTAGCGGCTTCTCTGTGCCAATGGTCTGAGGGTAGCGACAAGTTGTCACGTTGTCAAGTTCCAATTGTCCATGAGCCGTTTGCCCTCCCGCCCCTACCCTCTAGTGTACATTGACGTGGGGGCATTGGACACTTTGTGGGTTCTTCTTATACCGTACTCGTGCGACCCTCGAGCTATATATCAGGCTATGACTCGATGCGCTTTGAGGAGCTCCCACCCGGCGTGGCGGCACAGCCTTGATCCCGCCGAAGGCAGTGATAACCTTTGGCGAGATTGAGGCCACAGCGTCATGTCGGGTGGTAGCTCCTCAAAGCGCATTGATCCACAGGGGCTACCATATACCTTGGACAGTACGAGAGCACGGTAAAATAAGAATACACATAGTGTCCGAGGCACCCGCGCCGACGTAGTCCCACGAGAACATAGTACGGGGCGGAGGCGGAGGGCAAACGGCGCATGAGCGGTTGGGGGTATACCTGTGTGACGAACTGTCGCTACCCGGTGAGGATCTTCAGTGAAGCGTCGAACACCGCAGTGGCTAGGTGCTAATGTAGTTTTTGTCTTAGAAGGTTGAAGTGAACATCCCTTGCGGGCTTAACACAACTGGTGGCACCACGGAAGCACGTAAAGTACGTCCAAATCGTACGGTATCTGATTTATTGAGGCTGACGATGTGTGCGGTCAATCCTCACAACATGTCCTTGCATGCCAGCATCGTAAAATATCAAAGTGTCATCCAAACCCGTCAATGAGTGTGATAGTGTTCGTTGAAAGACACGCTCAACGCGTCGGGTGATACTACAGGCCGCTCATTACTGCCTCGGACAACTCGATCGCGCAACCTGCCCACCCCACCACCTGTGTGTTGCATGTTCAGGGTGGCCAGAGGCTGGACATCGCTTTCAGCACGATACAACACATATTCCAATACGTTGATCAGCCGAAAACACAGGTTGACCACACGTGTATGAGTTGTCGTTGCTGACCTATAGCCTCGAGAGATAATACTGGGCGTTCTGTTCCTTTAGAAAAAGAGTGTCGATATCGATTTTACAGCTGTATCCCGGTCCGGCACACCATGGAGTGGTACTGATTGCGGTCCGACCGCTTTCGAAACGCGAAACATCACGGAACATCACGGGTAGACACAAAATATCACGAAACGTGACCTTTGCAAATCGGCGTGAAGTCGCGGTTTCATTGTGATTTTTGTCAAATTTGTTTTCGTCACGAATCGTGAAATCACCTGTTCTTGTTTTTTTCGAAACTCTCGCCAAACTCTCCACTGCTGTCACGATTTGTAACAAAAGAACATGGTTCGCGAACATGACACGATTTCTTTGTCACCACTCGTGACATATTTTTGTTCGATAGAAACGAACGACCCTAAGTGAAACAGCGCATGCCGTATTTGGCAATAAAGCAAAAACATATGTTGCGCTGTGACCGATTGCCCCAGCAGCACAAAGGTCAAGAAGACAGGTGTCGAACGAACATCAGAAGACGAGGTGGTCTGAGCTCAAGGATCGGGTGGTGCGTGCTGCAGTTTACTAACCTACGGTTTCTCGACAAAACGCCCAAATGTCTTCCCTTTCCTTGCGGCTCTCCCGCACTACTCGGAATTTTCACGTATATTGCGAGCTCTGCCGCGAGTGCATGCCCCCAAAAAATACACTATTTAAATACCGGTGCACGTACTTTCTAACCTTGCAGATGAGCCGGGAAAATATCAACCAAATAAAAACACTTTCTGGGCCCGGCGCGCCACGTACTCATAAGCCTGGGTAGTGGGTGGACACATTTAGTTCCCGCGACGCCCATCCCGATGCATACACGCATGCCCCCCGCAACGCTTGGGGCGCTCTACTCGTACGTCCACCCGGTAGCACGCCGAGCTGAACCAGGATAACATAAATTCCATGCGATGCAGAAAAGGACTAAGGCCGTGGCATCCTTGCGGCGGGGCAAATAACTTGATTGGGCGCCACCAGGCCAACTCTCATTCACTGTTCGTAAAGATGTACAATCCCATTATTATACAAAAAAAAACTCTGAGTCCTCCACAGCTCTAAGTGGCGTTGATATCACCCCCCCCCTTGCTGTTGCCGGCTGCACGATCTTGGTTTCGTTCTTGGCTAGCTATAACTCTAGGTGCCGTCCCAACTTCAGGCAATTGGGACGCCTCTCTAATTTCCTCCCGCCAATCCATATCCGCGTCAAGTTCCGACGCAGGCACGCCTCCTTCGACGGAAGCCCCTCGTGCCCTCAGCGTTGACGGTGTATTCGATAGGGGGACGAGCTGCCGACGGGAACGTCGCAATGTTTCGTCCAGACGCAGGTCGTGGCCACTTGCGTCACAAGACATGACAAGTTAGAGCAGATTGCCATGGACGGTTGGAACAAGGGAAAGCGGACACACAAAAGGAAGTGGAGTCAAAGCTAGGCGTAAATAAGAATAAAACTAAAGTGGGAATGACAAAGACAAGCCCGGAAGGGTTCAGGCAGCATCTCTTCCAATTGTATTGTATGTAGCAACATTTTATCGAGGTTCTTATATGGTAGTAGACTGATCTAGGTGCTTTATCCTACACCGCTGTTGGTTGTCGAACACGTAGTACGTGGCCACGACAACTGCCCATGCAAACTGAACATATGAGTCCTTGGGTAGATAGAAGAGGGAAGAGCACGACACAAAAGCTGGGACGGCGGTAGTAGCATACTTCGAAGTAGATAGTTTCGCAACAGGGTTAGCTCCACATTTTCCCACGTAAAATAATGCAGAGGCACATTTTTCGTCCGATCTTGAGAATACGCGCCGAGCAAGAAAACTTAGTACACGGATCACGTCGCGGTAGAGAGGGTGCCACTTTTGTTTTTTTTAAGATTCCTAGCATGAGCTCTGTACCTTACAAAAAAATCGGGTTTTGTATTCACTGTACGTGCTTCGCACCCGACTTCTAACATAATCGGCTGGCTGGGCATGTGATTAGCAAAACGGAAATAAAACAAAAACAGAATTGCAGGTATTCCGCAGTCGAGGGTCCACGTTACATAGTCAGAAAAAGTCGGGCCCTAAAGTACCGCCCCTACCGAAGCATGGCTCGAACCGCTCGGATAACTGCTATTGGCGCTGCACACGTCTCTAACGCCGCAGGTCAAAACCACCCCAACATAAACTGGTTCGCTCAGCGACGGATGAAGCAGATGAAATTAACCGTCGGGCAGCATGTAAACGCAGAGGAACCGTGACTGTTGGGCAGCATGTCAACCTCACCTTGTTGTTCGGTAGTCAGCGAGCCTAAACGCAGCGGCTAGCGCTGACAGCCCTCGGCTCGCTACGATAGTTCCGGCTCCCGCGACCACTGCTCCCGGCCACGACCCACACGAATTACAGGGGCGAAAACAACGCGACATGGCAGAGGTTAGAGAGTGTTGTGTGTTGTGATACATTAACGGGAAGGAAAAGGTTAGCCTCGCGTAGACAATGAACGGTAGGGGGCGGTTCTTGCGGACCGGTTAGGTACGGGATGGTGTGAGCATGATGCGCGAGTCTCACACTATCGATAACTTGAATCTGAGTTGGTGCAAATCGGTTGGAGGACGACAAAGGAAAACAAAAGCTCTGGCGTTCGAAGGGCGCAACGCGTGATGGAAGCGCTTCAGTAGGCTACGGCAAGAGTTTCCGGTACAGGCGCGAAATGTGTGCAGTATGGATGCTCTAAGACTCGCGAGAAAAGCGGTCCTGCCCTAAAATATTACATGAACGACTGCAGAAGTGCCGCTGCCAGAATAATCTACTGCAGTATATCGGCGGTAGATCACACGCGGCCCGCTGCATGAGTTACTGAGACGAGATTTAAGGTCTGTGTTTCCCCCGGTGCACGAGTAAGAACAGCAATATTCGTAGTTGATTTCCACGCTAGCTCCCGTTAAAACTCAAGGTAAACGCAGTGAACAGCAGCAGTTGCGCTCTACGATTGATCGTAGCTGCTGGGTCCAAGCGAACAAGTGGAACAAGCGAGGGAGTCAGAAGTGAGGCACCACAAGACGCAAGATATGCTCTATAGGTACCCTGATACCATTCACACCTGGTATTCACACCTGGTATGATACCCGCGTACAGTATTGTACAACACAAGACTTCAGCCGGGTGGTTGACGCGCACCCACGCGTAGAGAACCAGTATCACACTTGGAATTAGAGACGGGTATGCTTTGTCGCCGATGCATTTTTATAGTCGTAGTTTCTCACAGTCGCGGTGCCTTGCCAGACGACAACACCCGCACTACAGCAGTAGCAGGACCTTGAACCACCTCGGGACAATGCGGTACTCTGCAGGACGCGTTCGTGACAACGTATTCATAGCAAGGGATTATCACAACTGAACTTGGGCCCGGCACTAACTGCTACCACACTAACGCCGGACCGCGACTATGATATCATACTGCACACGTTTTCTGCACACGCAGCGTGCACCAGGCACACGACAATAAACATACGTAGTCGGGTCAGTCAACGCAGGTGACCTGCCAGCCGGTGTGCTTCGCAGCTATACAGCTGTGCAATACCTGGTACTTGCGAATCGAATCGGGCTTCGTGCCAGCAAGGAGCATGCGCGCAGTTGGTGTTACAGATACTCGACCTTGGAAGTACAAGCAATTCACTGCTGAAGATGGGGCAAGATCATGCCCGTGGCCCTTCATGAGCTTTGTGCCCCGGAAATGACTTCGACTCACCTAGTCCAGCCGCCACCACTTCACCACTGAGCGCCATTTGAAGTGAGCGCCTTCCACTTGAAGCACTGCTGCTGACACGACCAAGGCGCCGTTGGCGTTGTAGCGTTGAACGTGGCTGCCCGATGTCGAAACTGCCCAAACTCCGTGCTTGCACAGGGTAGCAGGGAGTAGGCACGAAGCCAGAGGCAACAGAGACGATCAAGACCGCGAGCACAGCTCTAATCGCAGTAGCGCAATGCAGCATCTCGCCCCCTGCAGAGAAACTATCCGTATTTATGGTGGTATGCTGCCTTGTGTGCCTGCTTACCCAAACGGTAGCGCGTGTGCTGGCTTGTGCCTGACATGCGAGGCTGCTTGTAGTCGTACAGCTGCTGCGCTGCTACGTACCGGTATTGCGTTTATCCCTTTTAACACAGCATTGCACAGAAACGCACATTGAACTTTAATTACAAGTAATTTGTCCACAAAATGGTAGTGCAGTCCTAAAAGATTACTTAAGACTCTGGCGGGACTGTCAGTTTTCCACCGAAGTTGCGTTTCGACGTATTACACCAGTTGGTGGGACACGGGAAGAAGGGAGCCCGCTTGTTGTTCTGCGGGTCGTGCCCAAAGCTAGGCCAGCGGCGATCGGGTGAACACGTGCTGTGTAGAAGAAGTACCTGTGGTGGGTAGCCATGGAAGCTGCGGGTGGGAGTGAAGAGATGAGCGAAGGGCGTTTCCTTTCTGACGAGGTGAACACGACTTTATTCTTCAACAACGTTATCTTATCTCAGCAGGCGAGAGTACAGCATCAGCAGCGGTATGTACGAGTAGCAGCAGCAGCAGCAGCAGCAGCAGTATAGTGCCACCTAGAGGGAGTGCTTCGGGTTCTATTGAGAGCTCTCGCAGGGTGACTGCTGTGAAGCATGGCGTCAGATCGCAGCCCACATGGCAGCGTGTAGATCAAGTTTGCTAGCTTGACTGCCATACTGCCTCGAGTTTGCTATCTCTGCTATTATATCTTTCCTCGTACTTGAAGTGAGCGAGTCTGCTGTGGACTGTCGACAATCGACACCGGCTCTCCCTCGCGCGTTGCTGACTGTGTGATCCCCCATGGCACAAAAAGATGGCATGTTTTATCAATGGCGATGCTGTATAATGTAATGTCGATGTCGCCGGTCGTCCACCGATGCACCCAGCTAGCTGCCCGTGCTTCTCACCATTACGTATCCTGATTGCTTCGAGGACGTTGCGTGTGCCCCCCTGTGCTACTACTACTCTGTACCATCTCCCGATTGCCTCACGTTGTTGGGATAACTGCACTGACTGATATTGGTTTGTTTGTTTGTTTGTTTGTTTGCTTATTTCACCCTTTTCTCTGGGCTTGCCTAATGATAATCACAGCAACGGAGGCACTTCCAAGAAGAAGGATACCTGCTCCTGCCCGATTGGTGGTCCCAACAGGCGAGTGACTTGAATTTTGAGCAGCTCTCCGAGGACGGTTGCGATTTCGCTCTCGCCGCTGCTACTGTTGCGCTTAAAGTGTCCTCGATACCAACGCTATGAAGCGACCACGAGCAGACAGGGTTATTCGCATGCAATTGGCAAACACGAACGCAACCCAACGGGGGCCTGCGCTAGTTTCTAAGGCTTGGTTTGGTGCTTTGGAGCTGTGGATGATCCCTCGAGTCGCAGAGCGTAAACTTGTGCCTTTGACAGCATCATGTATCGCCGGAGGGAGACTGCTGCGGCTATAATATGTTTTTACCGTACAGTACCGGTGTGCTCAGTATCGAATTCGTATCATACATATATACGTATCATAGCACCATGATTAGGCCACAGCCGTATAGCTATCTCCGGAATATCTCTGGTGATATTTCTTGGCACGGTCGCGGCAGACCGTAGAGGTATGGTATCGCGCGATCGTCAGCCATCGCCCTCTCGCTGGGTGCCCCCTACAATACTCAATGCAGTCGTTGCCCAGCTTTCAATAGCGATAACTCAACACGCAGGTGGCCGCTCACATGTACCGATATGAGGCGGTGTGATGTTATATTTGTTTGTGTGCACCCCCGCCCCTCCTCTCCTGATGAGCCGCGCGGGGTTCAAGCCACGGCGTTGTTCGGGTAGTCTAAAAGTCCTATCTCCCCTCACGGCTGCTGGGAGAATATCCCATCAGCGCGGAAGCGCCAGGAAGTACGTAGGCAATGTGGACTATTCATACCAGGTATTCCGTGTGCCACATTACGCGCCGTCAACGGCCCTGCGGTCCCCCTTGTTGACTTCGTGCTTTTAGCCCCCCACCCCCCCCCCCCCAAGAAAGTAGGCGTAAGATGCGGAAGTCCGCCTTACAAGGAATTCTTAGTAG
>JBBMKB010079410.1:0-12697 GCA_037833945.1 Alaria marginata
CGCCCTCGGCCCTTAGCTAAAGTTCATTATATTGCGGTCAGCACGGTTCCAAATATAAGTGGCATTCGAGAGGGGATTGCAAGCGAGATAAGAGGTGAAGAAGACAGCGGGTTGTTAGCGTGAACCAAAAGGTATTCAAAATTTGTGTTACATATGCGATTGGACAATTTGCAGCACGTGCCTCCAGACGATCAACCCTACACGACCAATGTCTTACCTCACAAATCGGTCGCGAGAAGCGTGCGCACAGGCATGAACTGTTTCACATTGTCTTAACTTGCATGCCCCGATACGTGTACTACATGGAAAACAGGTTTGAAGTGAAACTCGTACTGTACCGTACACGTGTCCCAAGCAGTTTAACGCCAAACACTCGCGTGCGGTTCTGATCTTTTGCATAATAAGGTTGGATGTGGACTCAATTACGGCAACCGCGAACACGGTAACGGACAGCACGCTTTTAGATTTGATAGGTTGAATTAGGCACGCCTGTGTTGGAAATCTGCGTCGTAGCATCATACAGGGGTTGAGAAACGAACAGGACGCGGCCAATCGTCGAGGGTGGTTTGTCGCGTGTAGGTCGGCGAATGAACGCCAAGCGAGAGCGGGAGGGGATTTCTTGTTGACAACGCCGGCAGATACAAGTCATCCCACGATGGGTGTGCAGCAATACCTTCCTGCGCTCCTGACTTCAGCAGCTCAATATCTCATTCGAAACTTGACTTCCAAGCTTTTTGGTCGCGCAGCCCGATCAACATTTCTGACGTGTTCCACGATAGAGGTAGCACGTTTTTGCGTTTTTATTTTCTGGACGGCGGGGCTCCTTAACCCGAAATCGGCGAAATTTCAATACATTTTCGCAGTAGTATGCCTTTTTTGTATAGATGGACCACGGGGTTTTCGTCGGATTGCAGTTTCAGTTTGGTCAACATAATTGTTTCGGTGAGGGTATAGAGCTCCTCAAGTAGGGTGCTTTCAGAAAAAAAAATGCTGCACCTCTGTCGGAGGATGCCCGTTCTATCCGCTAGTCCTAAACCAAATGCGCTCGTAAAATGATTGTACCAACCGTTTGTTCATCACCTCAGAAGCTCAACCGGTCACGAGTGTTTGGTCTGAAAAGTACAACCCCTACCGTGGATGACTCATATCAGGTATTCATTGGCTTGGACAACCAAGTCAGACGATGTGCTTGCCACTACCCGGCCGGGTGTGAAACACTTACTATCGGCAACCATTTGCTCGTACTCGAGATCCCCAGGTCCGCCGGGTGGTGTTTGGGCACCACCGGACTTGGAGGTATGGTGACGTTCTTACTTCTCCATCTGAACTGTCTGTTATGACGACGCCCCCCAAAACCCCACACCCAATGAGCTTGGGGTAATTTGTGCTCCATTATGATATGGTATTGTGCGATGTAAAGCGTCTACCAATGATTTGCTCCACGATCTGCCTGGCTACCTAGCACGCTTGGCTATCGGTAGCTGCTATCCGTGATCTAGAAGTAAACCCCACTTGGTCGCCACTAAAAACTGTGCTTGAGCCCATCGTTTCAACAGTTTCCCGCCTGCCAAGTTGTGGTCGTAGAGGTGAGTTCAGCAGGAGCACAGCAATGTACAGAAGTGCCTAAACGCCTGTACTGCTGCACAGCAGTACTGTTAAGGCCGCACCGTCGACAGAGCGCGGTCAAATGTGGGCACAACGTAGTCTGTACACTATACCGACATCGTACCATCTGTAGACCCTCGTCCTACTCTAGGGCTGAACCGATTGCGCCGCGTGTGTCAGTCGATAATGCCTGACCGTATCACACACCGAATGGGTGCTTAAAACTCTCCAACCACCGCCGACGTTGAACCATGTAAAACACAAATTGCTTTGGTACATATTCGCCGAGATGCAAGTCGACAACCTATATGCCTCGATGGTTTGTGCAAAATTTGTGAGTGGGGAGTGTTTGTACAATATTTCACATTAGATGGGTGGCACCTATGCTCCCACCGACGACGAGACTACGCAATGTAAGACGCACTGCGGCTGAAATGGTTTTTGTTAAAATGCAGCTCGATATCGTGTACGCCTGGAACGTAGGCGTGTAGAGCTCGAGTCGGAAATTATTATCCATACCTCCTGCATTTGTTTGGGGTCTGCGCGAAATGTCACCAACGCCGAAATTGAGCTACGTAGCCCGGACTGTGGATGTTGAAACATTCGGCACCCTGTACCTCGACAATGGGTATGACTGGCAGGTAGGTGTGACGTCTGTCAGTCATATATATTCTGCGCCAATTCCCACTAGCCCCTATATTGAACAAGGGTGTGGTCTTACAACGTATCCGCCAACTTGCCAAATTGTCCACGTCTGTGCCTGGAATGTTTATAATTATTGCCCCAATTGTGAATGATCGACACTTTTACACATCCAATCCATCTTGCACACAACAGCGTGGGACGAAAAGAGGTTGTACCATACACTGAATATGTGTGCGTGACTCGTTTGAGGAACCAATGTGACTTATTATATTTGCTTGATATCATACATCAATCCGGTGATTTAACAAACTACCATGAAGGTCGTGGTTTAACTTTTTGTAAGACACGATTCGTTTGCATACCCATACGGAGGGGGCTTGTGGTACGTTTCTCAACCGTTACACTTAGCGATATGCGCAATGACACCGTCTAAACGAGTATTTTCCCTCCTTACGCACCGCGATTACCAGTGGTGGGTATGCCTAGATATCACTACAACACACCATCAAGTACAGGAGCTGGGGATGCGTCCGTACAGACCGCCACAGCTAGCGAACCAACTCCCGTTGAACACTCCTACGAGGAAACAAAAAGGGAACGGTCTTCAAATGCATGCCACATGCCGGTGGGCGAAGCAAGTCATGTGTCCTCGACTCTACTAGCACCACGGGGCTGACCAGCTCAGCGCGCCAGTAGCTGCTTAGCCAGGGCTACCGGCCGATAGCGAAGTAGAACATAAATCATGTCAAGCGCCTCCACAAGGCCTTACTGAAGTAATGAAGTAGAGAGGAGATCTAACGGCAAGTGTAGAGGAAGCGGGCACACCAATATTAGCTCAAAACAGCCATTGGAGTTTCAACACAGTAAGTAAACGGACATCAACTGGTGAAATCGAGTTCAACGGAGTGTACTAGCACATTACTCTTGAAACGACAAATCTCCAACATATAATCCGCACCCAGGTTCTGTACCTAGTGGAGTTTCGGCGCGAGAGTTAGTTAGGGGGTGCCGAAAATCGCCCGGTCAAGGCCTTGATTAATCTGGATGCCTCAGAATTTTTCTATCAACGCACCAGCAGCATGCACTACCGGCCATGAGAGTGGCGACGCCGTGCGCGAGTTCTTTCCACTGTCTACTCACCGACTTCAAACAACTGCTAATCTAGCATGTCTGTTTCACACCGCATCTTCTCTGTGTGAGTGAAATATATGTCCACGGTACGAGACCGACACCAAACTGCTCTATGATGCGGAACAACAGATGCACGCCATACGCAATCAGCCGCACCTGCCAGCCGTGAGTTGTGTCGGCCATCATCGCCGTGGTTACCTTCTACGACATCAAACATACATTCATTATTTACGCCAACTTAGGCGCTCCTGTTGGGTTTGTGGAGAACTCTAGCCGGACAGTCGACCACGGATCCAAACACGTGACTTGGAACACACATGCATCCATACATAAACTACTGTGCGCGTGAGGGCTTTGTTGAGCGCCTTAAGAATAACCCTGATGCTCAATCTAAACAGCTGTAACACACGCATCTAATTCGAGGGAATGCCCATTTGCTTAAGATACTTGTACCAGCCCAATCAAAGCTATGTAACGTTGCCAAACACGTTTCGGGAGCCGTTTGGTCGTAGTTCCACCGACGAATGTTTCAAACGGCGAGGTTCGCGCGTTCGATCCACGACTAGGGTTATGTTCCTATGTCGGATGCCTTCCTCCTGCTGTGGACCCGGAGCCACGAAGCATGACCACGCTCCATACCACGTAACACGCAGTCTTGACGGTGCCCAGGCCCAGAAGGAACCGTTTGGATCCTTAATCCACCATTAACCTCACCTGAAACATGCGGGAAGGGGTGTCAGAGCATGGTCGGGACGAATGCAGTTGTCGTCGAAACGCAGACAAGACAAGGTTGAAATAATAGTTCTCCTGATGAGCAACAAAGAGAAATTACGGTTGTTGTATTGGCATTCCATCTCTCGGCACAATATCCTTGAATGCAGGGGAGTGGTTCCCCCCGACTGTTAAGTAACCAGTCGTTTTTTAGTGAAACCGTGTCGATAGTCGAAAACGCGATGATGGTTGAAGTTCGGTGGGATATGGTGAACATGGAGCTCCGACTCATATCGCGCGCGTCCAACCGTTGGCGTCTACGCCTATTGGCACAAACTGTTGGTAGGATGCTAGAGTCGTACTATAGACTTGACCTGCAGACTGGTTAAGATCGCTTTCGAAGGTAGGTTTTTTTTTCCGAAGGGCAACCCGGCCGTCAACTAAACAAAACAAGTACTATGTTAAAAACAGATGTAATATGTGCCCTGGTGGTTGTCCGGCAATTCGACACCACCTGCGCTCTGATGTTGGACATGGGCATTCGCTATTGTCAAGCATCCCGTACGATCCGAAGGTGATCGTGAGGTTTGGTTGCCTATAAAAAATCCAGAAGTTGGACAGTGCTTACTATGTACTGGAGAACTATGCATTTCAGCATCTTCGAAACACCAAATACGACGCGACGGCTCGTTTTGGATTTTGATGTTGGCAGGGTACGTGTTTAAACGTTTAGGCAAGCAATATGGAACGACCAGCACAAGACTTCACTAACTTCCCCGACGAGAGCACACATCCACTTGGGTTGTTGAGGTTCAGGACGATTGTACAAAATATAATTTAATACAAAAAACGTCGGGCAACCAGCTGTATAAGATCGCGGTTTACATGCCTACGCGCCGGGATCGTACTGACTTCTGTACTGCTCAAAATATTTTCCCCCTGCATTCGCCATATATTCCTGTAGCCACAGCTTCTGGTGCCAGAACTACTGCAGTATGTTGTCGAAATGTGATATGGAAGGTGGTTCGAGCTGACGAGGGCACGAAAAACCCAAAGCAGTACATGCAGCAGGTGTACCCTCGTAGATGTGCATACATTCGAAACCGGACTCTTTGCTCCCGACATATGATGCAAGACAGTATCATTGCTATCGAGTACTTCAGACACCAACGACCCCATCCCTATCAGACCCTCGCCTTGGCGTAGTCTATTCGTACAAGTATGGCGAAGACAATGGGCGCCGTTTATCCCTTGCACCATACTGCAACAACCGCGGGCAATAAAGTGCATCTACGTAGACTACTCGGAGCAGGTCACAGCGCAGAATCCAAGTCACGTCGAGCTCTCGTATGTTCATGAAGCCACGTTGAGGATGACACCGACCATAACTTATCAAGCAGGTGACTTTTATCCCGACACATAGTTGTTGCTTGGTGCATGGCTGCAGATCAACTGTGTTGATGTAAGCCTGGTGTGTACTGAGTACCTGGTACCTCACATCTGACTTCGTCATAGATCGCGCCGCGTTCTCGTCACAGCAAGCAGTGTAGTTATCCACAGTAGGATCTGGATGGTCTTTACTCAAAACCAAAACCCTCGCGGGTGTTTGTTGGCAGCCAAACACTCAGAACAGGTTTTGATTGACTGATACACATCTCCTCAATATTGTATACTATGGACTGGGGCTGAAGGGCAAACGAGACATACGCGACCGCCGTCGATACGCACCTTCTTTCGTTCTATCGATAACAAACTGCGCCATAGCCGATGGTGACAAAGCCAAGGCTCTGCCGTGGACCCTGGTGCTTGTAGCTATTGAGGCGGCTCGCGCACGAGGTACTCGTTCTGCGCTAAATCAAAGTGAATAAAAACAAAGCATGTCGGCACGAAACCCGCGTGTAATATATAGTGAGGAAACGAGAGAGAGTTTACCACATTTTGCTAGAAAGTCCAAAACAGTCCTATCGGTCACGCGACGCACCTCCGTGATGCTGATCCATTCGTCATCGTCGCCGTCGAGGCAAAGCTTGAGGTCTTCGGTTTCGTCGGTGTTGAGGGAGAAGGTCTCGTACCAAAGCGTCGTTCCGCTAGACGTGATTTCGCTGTGGTGATCTCCGTTGTCGTACACGTCCAGCGTTCGCGTCCTTTCATCTCCCTCGTGGAAGGCGATGCGCATGGTGACGAGGTCCTGGGCCTCCTCAAAGGAGTACGTGATGCAGCATCCATCTCCTTTGCATGACCAGCGGGAGTTCGCCGAGCGACTACCGTCACGGGTGTAATCGGGCACGCAGCCGTCCGGGTCGCAGCCGCCATCATCGGCGTCACTGTGATCGTAGTCGGTGGCATACACGTCAACCTCGGTCCTCACACCTACCTCGACAAGGGCTGGGGTGGGGCACGGTATGCGATGGCTAAGTACGCGGAAGCGCTGAAGGATGCCATACCCTCGTGTAGTACATGTTTAAAGCGTTCTTCCCCGGTCTGTATTCGGGGGAGGTTTGAAGGAAATATGACATCTGTGCGTTTTGTACCTGCCGTGGTGTTCGGCTTGCAAGTCAACCGGTAAAGAGCGTTCAAGCGCAATGCGCCGCTCAGGTACATGTCATCATCCCCGCCGATTAGAATAGACAGTTAGTGGGCATCGACAGGTATGCCAGGTGTTCGCCCGCGACCACCCCCTTTCCGGATCGATATTTATAAGAGTAACTGGTATCTCTCCGGCACAACATTACCTAGCTATCATCTTATCTCCACGGGAGCAAATGTGAACAAGCGGACCAAAAATAATACGCAGCGGTATTGTGAAGCTCAGGTACCTCTAATGTAGTAAAGATGTTCAGCACCTTTATCGTCTATCATGTCGCCTCGAGTCACCACAACCCACGTACTTTTGCTTGTAACGAAACAGAGATTGTTTAACGTCCAGTATTGAACATTGCTTTGGTAGGCATGGGGCGAAAAAACTGCTTGCTACATCGTGAAAGCTTAAGATGTATGTTGCTACTAGCGCAATGTGGAAACCCAACGAATCTGTAAACTGTGGGTCGCCTCCAGCCCTCGATAGTTGTATCGGCACCGTGCTCCCTAAACCTGACTCTTGATCTCTTCAACGCATATGCAGGGATTTGACGAAGCCTACTCGACGCGGGCGAGACGAGCCCGGCGATACACCGCGGTCCTAGAGTGTCCTTAGAAAATAGACTACTGTAGTTTATCACCGCGTTCTACAGTTCTGCTGCTTCGCTCTAACGTAGATAGGCACACAAAACACATACAACTTCCTTATAGAATGACGTATATATTTGTAGTAGGCAAAAATCGACATCGCACCTACGCACACACCTTATCCTTGACCGCTTGAAAAAATAAGAAACGACGCACACCAAGAAGTAACTTGTATTCAAACACAGCTGCAGTACGCGCTTGGAACCCTCCTAACGCAACCCACTAACTGTTGAGACGGAACCATCAGTAATGCTAACACAATTGGCGGGGATCGAAGATTTGCGACATCGACATGATTGTCGCACAAACAGAGTACGGTAAACGTATAAACGATATTCACACCTGAGGTAGTGCCGAGAGTGGCAGCGTAAATGGTGGCCAAGATAGCGAAGGCGCGCATTGTGATGAGGTCTTGATAAGAGTATGCAGTGTACTTGGGGGCTGAGGAGGTTGTGTGTGGCAGAGAAACGAGGAGTGAATGAGGTGTGGGGGGGGAGCTACGGTCGTTGTTGATGGTGGCGTTACGTGTAGGGTGTAGTTTACACGACCTCAAGAAAGTGTGTTCTTACAGTTTAGTGTCCAGGTTCAACACAGCTGTGGTAGCGAAATATATAGTATACTTCGTGACAAAATATTGTGGGATTTGTCGGCAGCATCGGGGTATCGAGTAGCGTTTGGCTCTTGTTCAGAACGAATGCAGTAGACGGTGGAACATTCTTGTGTGCCGGCCACCTTCGTGGTGTAACAATCGACGGGGCGTACCTGCCGCAAAGAGAGTTTGTTGTAAATAGCTTCGTGTTTCGATTCCACAAACGGTTCTTTTGAAAAGACTATTCGAGTTTGAACAGGGCTTCTCCGTGTCTAGAAGCGTAACCAACAATAGGAACAACGCGGGAGAGACGGAAGCGCGCAGAAAGCGGTTATTAATAGCTCGACGGACAACGTATGCCAGTGTCTTAGACGTTGTCGGCTTTGAATCCTCCGTCTCCAGCTGCCTGCAGTGTATTTCAATAGACATTGTGCCAATGAGTACTACCAAAACTCCGGTGTACCAGCAGAGCAGTACCCAAGGACTCTATTTTTGTCATTTGTTACACGTAGGTATGTTTTACCGCACGATTGAAGCTTAACATATCATACATTCGGGAGATTTAAAAAGGAAATATATCACAAAAATATAAAGCTGATAGTTCACTCTCTTCCACCAACGTAACTAAACCGTCCTTCAACGCGTTGCGTTGAACCACGAAAAGTTAATTATCCGTACCTTTCTACAATAACCAAACAGTAACGTGCACGATAGGTTGAACTTCGTCATGTGCACTCGCACGAGCGTGACGATTCAAGCATCTCGAGTGTTGATCCGGCTGTGGAACCAAGACACATATTTCGGAGCCAACTATGATGACGTATGCGAGTGGTAGGACATCCGTTGGGTACGTTGGTCATGGTGTGGACGTCGGTCTTCCCTCGAGAACAGAAGGTGTACTTTGTTGGCATTGAACCCCCCCGCAGGGAATTTTCGTCGTGAAATTGTTCGTACGCGAAACGCGAAATTTCCTCGTTGAGACTATTTCCATGGCGCTTGTGCAAATGCATGTGGACGGCAGTCGTTTCACTTCTGGTGCTCGTCGTTTTCCAAACGGCCGTCACGATGGACAAGTGTTGAATGCATGCATGCATGCATACATGTCAGATACCGGGTAATCATTCTATATATGCTGGCATACAGTGCAAGTGCATTTCTACTCGTTGGCAGAGAGCGGTCACGCCGATATGTGCTTGAGATTAGATGTCATATACTATGTAGCCATCAAGATTGCTGTTACGGGCGGGCAGATGGGCGGGCGGGTGGGTAACAAGTTGATACTAGTAGCACAGTACAGAATTTTCTTTTTGGTACTTGCCTACCAGTTACACATAAGCAATACTCGAAGTCGAGTGTAGAGTTTGTTCAAGCCACGCATGTTTGCTCCCGTTTAAGTATTAGCGCTTGCCCAATCCTGGTATCACTCTGCCATGTTGTCATGTAGGGCATCCAAAGATGACCAGCATATGCTTTAACGATGATACTTAATACAAACCCTACTTTCATATACCTCGGAGGTTGTTCGAAGTGGAAGTTTTAGCGTGCATGTTCGAGGAGGACGACATTTGTACATATAAATGGGGGGGGGGGGGGATTTTTTCCTATTTCACACTAATTTAAGACACCACCAAATCCGTTTTCAAGGAAGAAGCTTCTACCCCTTGACATGAATCAATATCCCCTTGACTGTCACTAGCAGGCTACTAGTATGACCAAGCGTGGTACAGTCGACCCACCGCCTTTTTCAGCGCGCGATTCCAATTTGTTGAAATGTCTCCTGATCTTCAGCGGGACCACAAATCAAAACGTTTGGTGTGTTTCCGTAGGCGTCAAGCGTCGTAACGCTGCGAACGCCCGCCCGCCTGCCCATCGACGCATTCACAACCCTATAAAACTACACCCCAAACTGAATTTATTTGATACTGGTCTAATTCAAAACATGAATTATGTTCCGATGTCAAAGTTGACGATCTTGAGGTATATGGAGGAAATTTGATCATTCCTCATTCCTGGAGTTCCATTCGCCTATATACGTGTATGGTGTAAAACCAACTTAAAGCTTCCCATGTTATCCCGGGTCAACCCCAGGCATGTAACTCTCCTCCAACAAGTTGGGACAGGTCCTATGGCGTTTACAGGGTACAACTGTCGGTGACCGTAGCAATCGCCTCTGTTAACGCCGTACATGTTGAAGATTGAATCTTCAATCACCAGATGAGTACCGAGCAGTTTCCATGTATGTTTTCCCCATATGTGCTGCGGAATAAAAATAATACTCTTAATAGACCTAATTATACACTTTCAATCAAATATTTACCGTCAACTACGGCGTATCAGACCTGATAAGTTCGACATACAGTTGTTGCCGGCAGGTGGGGTGTAACAGACCTGATAAAGTTTAATAAGCTTCCTTTCGAAAATAATCAAAAAAGAAATCTACCACCAACGAAGAAGTTTGAAAATGTTACATTTTCTTCCACGAACGCTACTGCGCGGGCATCAACACGTTGCATGGAACAGCAACACGCAGTTCTGTGCTCACTTCAACGTTTTGCAAAAACTAAAGTTCATGACGAGTTGGAGTAGGTCAAACGACTAGGGCACCTCCACTATTGATGTCGTACGAATGCGGAAATACGTCCATTATGCGCATTCCCATCTCGGAAACGCCGGTCATGCCTCAATCACAAGGACGATTTTGGTTTGCATGACACCGCGACAGGGATTTTTCATTGGCGAAATGTTCATGCGCAAATCTCGAAGGCTGCGTCAAGCAAAGTGTGTTGTATACATGTGCTGGAATACGTGTGGACGGACGAACGATCGCAATCTACGGCGGACCCTACTTGAGTGCAAGCCACTTTGTTTTGTGGCTTAAACGAGGTCGGGGCGTATTGGCCGTAGACAGCGTCTAGACTAACTGCTGAAGCTTCGCACATAAATATGGCAAGGTATTCATGGTGAAAGACGTTTCGAATTGGATAAAATTGCCCGTGGTTACCACTACTGTCAAGCGTATTCTTTGTGTGTCGCCGGAAGTACTGAAGCGCGCGGAAAGCGGCTATTTACAATGCGACGGAAAGTATATATATTATGTCAGACATTGAACACTTGATTGTTCCAAATCCACATTGATACAGAGTAGTTCCGTCGATATTGTACCCATGTGTATGGCAGGGAATGACGGCCAACACACATGTTCTTACAATCTAACACGTGCTTTATGTCATATTTGCTAGGTTAATATATTACCGAGAGTTATGCTTGTGAAACTCAGCAAAACAAGCGAACAGACAAACAGCATGTATTCTTCCTCGACCACACCTACGCGGGCATCAACGTATTTCATGGTACCACAAAGCCCAATTTATGAATGTCTTCATGGCTTTTCGAACAGCAACGTGCATGATGAGTTAAAGCCTTTAACACTCACTCGCATAATAAGGGTGATGATTCAATCCTCTGATGTTACGCGGGTCGTTGCACTACGGACCGGAGCTATTATAGGCAAAACATGTAAACTACGCAAGTGTGGAAGAGCGTCAGTTATGAGCAATCCTTCCTCATCGTTCGAAAAACGGGCTTGCCTCAAAAAGAAAATATGTATTGATCGGCATAAAAATGGGAACGGAGCCTAAAATGAGAACCAAGCAGTATCTCCAGAACCATGTGGTGTATCAGAGAACTAAAACGATCCTGCAAAACCCCTTGGCCAGCCCGGTGAGAGGAGCTCGTCAGAACGGTCATGCTCCATCTCGTGCCTTCGGGTGGGCGCAAAAAGCGATGTACGCTGGCTCTATCGTAATTTCTTTAGATGCTGGCTACCGCGGCGATGCCGAGGACTTCCAGCCTGAGCGACAGCTCATTCGAAGGCTGCTGTACAGCCCCACAAGACTGTCAACGTTTTTTCGTGGAGTTGTACACAATTGGTTTGCTTTCTAAAAAAAAACCGTCCGTTCTCATTTTAGGCTCCGTTCCCATTTTTCCGAAAACACAATACCGCAAGTACCGCCAGCGTTTTCTGTGACTCGGGAGGGAAACCTCACCGTCAGAACACGTCCACCGGAACGGCAGCATCCCAACACACTGCCTTCTGCATCCCTTACTCAATAACACGGGGCCCCGAAGGGACACAGTAAAACTGCATGTGTATCAGTGGTTTTCTTCTTTCGGGAATGATTTGAGTGATCAACGTCGAAGATCATGCTGCACATTATCAGAGGGCAAGCATAATAATAATAAAACTGCATATTCGGGTAACGGCAAAATACAACAATGCATGCTCCTACTGATAATGATAATATAGGGCGGGGGGGTGAAATTAGTTTATTAGTTTTGATGTCTGAAGGAGACGAGATCGTTGGCCGTATTATATTATGTGTATTGTACGTACAGTACCTGGTATACATGTGACATTCGAGTGAATGTTGCAATCGGTATTCATGCATTCATGAGGGAGAAACATTGGGGTATTCAGCTGGCACGAGCTCGTATCTACTTACTCACGAACCATGCGTGTCATCCACGCCATGTCGCACAGGTCCCGTGTCGCGCTCCCCCCCATCTCTAATCTTCTAGCCTTCTCCGGATCGGTAATTTCCAATGACCCATCGTCCCCGCAGTGCATTTGAACAACGCTAGCCTTCGAATCATCCCACGGTAGGGGCGCAGCAATAAGTTTCTGAGCTCCTGACATGAGGTGCTCAATAATATTATATATATTCATAAAGGGGGGGGGGGGTGAAATTAATTTTTTTTTTTTTCTGTTGGAAGGAGACGATCATAGGGGGG
>JBBMKB010079421.1:0-12697 GCA_037833945.1 Alaria marginata
AGCTCGATAATCTATCCTGGGGGAACGGCTCTTGGGACTGAACGGAGCTGCTCCTGGGTTGGTTTCTCTGGGCTTGGGCTTGTTCCTGGTCTCTTCTGGCTGCTTCCTCTTCGCTGGCGGCGCACGGGCGTCTGACTGGACTTGTATTCTAACGGCTGCGATATGCTCCTCGAACTCCAGCCGGAGTTCAGGAGAGAGAGTTGCGAAGCCATTAACGATCCGTTCGCGAACGTCCTCTGGGAGGCTGGCAAGGATAGCTGCGTCCATCCTGCTGTAGCCCCTAGCACTCGTTTACATGTCGATCGATCGATGCTCGCATCCCGGGTCGTTCTCCTGGGGTACCCTTTATACTACAGTAGTATGTTGGATAAACTCCGAGCACGGGTTGGCTTCCCCACGGGGAGGGGAGGGGAGGGTTGGTCACGGGACCACCGTCATGAGGCGGAGCAGGGAAAAGACACCAGATATAGATTGTTGTTTACCAGGTATATATTAACGTAGAATGTTGGACAAAAGGGACAAAAGGAACCAAAAGGAACTGAACTCATGGGCACCGGTCGCGCCTTAATCACGAGGTTCATAATATAGAATGCATGACCATTTATAAGCCATCTACGTAGGACTATGGCGTCACACCTGTCATAGACAAAGCGCAACAACAAAATAGATCACGAATCGTGAACCGGATGTGCACTTGGTTCTACAGATGTGTTTACCCCCTCCAGCGCCGCGGTCCCGTTCGGCCTAACGACGTGCCCGAAAAACAAATGTGTGCGTGCTGCGCGTGGGCTGCGGGCGTGTAGCCAGCGTGTCGGAATCGCATTTCAAGCCTTCTGGGGCGCGCACGGTCTCCTGGCGAGGCGTGTTTGTGCTGTACCCCCATATGGTCGCGTATCCAGGGGGTGTACCCCCAAATGACCATTACCCTTATTTTTACATTACAGCGAAATTCGATGCAAATCGACCAACCTAAAAAGTTGAAAAGTGGGAATGCTGAACCCTATGCGCGATAAAAATGAAGGCACGTACCGGGGGGGACAAGGGAAGAGACACCTGTGGCCACGGCTTGCCCAGAAGGTCGTCGAGGATAAAGCCTCTTACGAGTTGAGCTGGAATGAAGAAATGATTATATAAATAAAAAATAACGCCCTTACCCATCGTTTTGATTTCCCCTTCTTGTTGCCCTGCTTCTTGCAATATATCACCTCCACTTCTTTCGTCCACCGCGACAAAAGAAGAACTCTAAAGGACAAGCATGGTGACAATACTGGTCGGCGTGAAATTCAGGCAATACGTTGATTTTTTTGTGCTTTTCCACGACTCCCATCTGATCCACTCACGGACGGGTGTAGCTGTCGTCAATAGCAACAAGGAAGGGTCGTTTCCCAACGTCGGGACGATTTGGCTTTTACTGGGAAGCCAGGAGGCCCTTTCGGACTTGGCCGCATCTGTAGCTTCGCGGGCTGGTTCCCGGAGACTTAACGCCGTGCCTTGAGTGCATTTCATCAGCCATGGTAGGATCATAGTCAGATCCCCTCGTTCGGCCGACTTGAACCTCGCCGTTCGGCTCATTCGGCCGTCCTGTGAGTGCAGAAATGCTGTGGCAGGATATACCACAGCTTGATAGCCCTCAAGAGCGAAATCGGTGTATTCCGAATGCTGCTCAGCCGGTCGCCCCCAAAGCGTGGTTGACCAAACTGAACGGG
The DNA here is from genome assembly GCA_037833945.1 of Alaria marginata. Lineage (NCBI taxonomy): Eukaryota > Phaeophyceae > Laminariales > Alariaceae > Alaria > Alaria marginata. Next base: position 1,707 of record JBBMKB010079421.1, read on the forward strand.
TGCGTGATAAGTTTGGCGAGAATGGTGGCCAGTTTCGGCTGGACCTTGACTACGGTGATGAACCGATTTTGGAAGTCGTTGAGTATCGACCATTCAATTGGTAAAACTCACAGCTGCCGTTTCAAAAAATATATATTTTCATGTAAAAAATATACTCTGTCTAGGGGATCTGCCATTATTCCCAGACTGTCTTGGTCCCAGGGGTAGTAGAGTCCTACGCGATATCCCTCGTCCTCCTCTTCAGGTCTCCCTCTTAGGGAAGTGGCCGCATCTCGAAGACCGGGGTCGGCCTGTACAGCGGCTTCCAGTGCCTCCCGCCTCCCATATCGGGCCCCGCACCCTTGTTCGCTGCAGACAAGCGGCGCCTGTGCTCCGCTTCTCGCTCCGCCACTCCTTAGTGCCAGCATAACGCACCTTGCATGGATGACGTGGTTTCCGCCCCCACACGGTAACCTTACCACGCGGTGTCCCCGAATAACCTACGCATCCTTTTTGTTTCTCGGTGTTGCCTTCTTGTCGTCTGTTGAAAAAGTAAGCCCCACGCTGAAGAGTCACGGGTGGATCAGATCTCACCATGATACAGATACAGTATGGCATATATATGGTAACCATGCTGTAACGTCCGTTAATCGGGAAGTTGATCAAGCATGTTTAGCGCAACCACTAGAGGCCATCGCACGCCTTTAGCAGCTTATAGGTAGGGTGGGGAGGTAGAAGCGTGGAAACCGGGGGTCATACTTGGTATCCATTCGGCGATAGAGGCGGTGCTCTGGCGATATTATGCTGGTGTACCAGACCAAGTGACGGTATTTGTCGCATACCGACTGCGTAGGCTACCCTGACAACCGGAAAGGCGCGGGCCGCTGGTGTGCGTGTCAGCTATCAATATCCGTCGCGGTATGGGCAACCGTCGCCTGGGATGGTTTGAGGGGGAAGAGGCGTGCGTCGTGCCCTGACTGAAATTCTAGGGATCAGGCACACAGACAGATGGATGGATATAAATAGAATGGTTTTTCGCCTCAGAGGCCACAGTTGACAGTGCGGGCACTACGGGGTCAAGCCGTCACTCAGCTGGGAGTTCGATCGAATTGGTAAACACTCAGTTTTGCAAGCTGCGTCATACGGTCGCATCGCGCATGTTCAACGTTTCATTTGGTTGTTCGCGCCCGTGTTGCGTAAACTCCTGTTATAAGCGCGCATGTTCTACGTTTTATTTGGTCGTTTGTGCCCGTGTTGCGTAAACTCCCGTTATAAGCAACCAAACGGTCGGTGTATTCCTCGGAACATGCTTCCAATCCAGTTGCCTGTTCTTCGACGATATTTTCCAGCTACGATATACCTGGTACGACGTACCAGACGTACCAGGTACGTACGTAGAGATAGTTTAATATAAGATTGGTTGTGTGTGTGTCGTCATCTCCTCACGTTTGATAAAAACAATCGCCCATGGAGGGCAAAAAAAGATCAATGGACCAACGGATCTATCGTTAACGAACGCCTGGTAAAATTCCGTTAACCCTTACAGAACCACTGCAAATAATGTTCCCCACCCGTGTTCCAAGTAATGTGCCCCTAATAACGTGGGTGCAGTTCAAAAGGCCATCTTGGAAACACGCTGGCTTCCAATCACTGAAACGACATACTTCAAGTCATACGAACTCAACTAAAACACGCACGACCGTACGGACAACGCTCAGCCAACTGAATCTCGACGGGAAAATGGCTGGAGGGCTACCTCTTTCGCCTTACAAGCAGTATGCGTGGCTGTGCAACCCTCATCACGGGCATTGTGCAAATCGAATTAGCCACATGAACATCTATAACATAACTGCAGCATCGCCTTCACAACGCTTTCCCTTATAACCCTAAGCACGATGAGGAAGATGTCGTCCGTCGCACACGCCGGGAGCCTAGTGCCCGATTCATAGGAGGTCGTCCATCCAAAACATCGCCAGTCTACGAAAAAAATAATCTCTACTTACTGTACTTAATATATGGAACACGAACTTGTGTGTGTGTGCGCAAGCTAGAAGCACGGTATTTCCATGACACCTGCGGTTCCCCTGCACGCATGCACACAAAAAAGGAAATCACACATATCATCGGCCTCGCGCATGGCACGGGGGGCGCATGTACAAACGGCGTCCGCACTGTGTTCACGTGTGCTCTGGTTGGACCTAAACGAGGAAAGCAACCAGCCGGGGTAGTCAGTACTCACCAACACCTGCAATTCCATCGCACACAGAGTTACACAGAAAATAACTGAGGATCATGCACGCCGGCCATCTACCTCAGCGTAACAAACACGGTCCAACATTAACGCGCTGCGCATACACGTGCCATTGTTGGGCCCGAATGAAGCAACCGGGGTCTCGTGCACACGAAGCTCACACAGCACCGTGCGCGAGCATAACGTCGGCGACTTTCATAAAGCCGGAAATCGAGGCACCTGCCAGTAAACACGAAAACAGCAATAGCAGGGCACGAGCAGGAGGGCAAGGGTTCAAGGGGTGAACTCGCTATAGGCACCAGAGCTTGTCGTTCTTACCTTAGCTATGCAACTGCGAGAAGCGGACGGAATCAACCACTCGAGATATTTAACGGGGACTATTATTGACCTCGAGAACCGGTGAAAAAAACTATTGACAATCGCCGATTAGACTGGGCGATCAACTTGCCGATTGTAAACCAAAAGCGTCTCCTTAATGCTTACTAAAAAACAACTACACTGCAATCCACGTGACTGAAAAGGATTTACAGAGGGCTTGTCTACTCATTGGCCAGACAACATACTGCTCCACGGACACAAATGAGGTAGCTCATCTCTTACCTACTCTGGCCCTGCTATGCGTTTTTACCAGAAAGTAGGGGTGGCCATTGTCGACGTCCACTATAATATCAATATAGTCGTATCGCACATCCCACGCTAGGGGCTATTTTTCGGACGTGTTAACCACTATTTTGAGCAACGCACCGAGCGTACAAGTATATCAGGTATGTATTAGCTATTAGGTGCAACGTTGTCACCGCCCGAGACCCGATATTTGAATCGTTTGCAAGACTTCGGGCGCCCGCCGCTACATGCTTCGCAACACGTGGGGTTAAGCGAGACTGGTAATGTACAAAAAATACTGTGGAGGGGAAAACGAACGACCGCATACATCGACCACATGGTAATGCAAGACCGACGTTTGACGTGGTATACCTGTCAATAAACTAAACAGCCACCAGACAGGGGGGACCAGCACATGCACACTGCTCCGAAACTGCATCTCCATATCGTTTTTAACGCTACCATCAATAAGGTGTATTACTGGTAAACAGCGCTATGGACTAACCTGCCCCGTAGTCACCGCGGACGTTAAACTCAGTAGCGGTTGCCTTGACGTCGTTGAAGACCATGGCCATCTGCTCAGCCACCCTGTCGTGGATGTTTTCCTTCGCGCCCAAGGGATTGGTTGCTAGCGACAAGCCGCTGACGATGCCGCTGCCGGCGAGGGTAGCTACGTGAGGTGCGAACACAAGTCCGCGCTTACGGAAAACATCCTTGGCCTGGAGGTTGTAACGACAAAAAAAACAAAAACAAAAATAAATCGAACGACACGTTATACAATGTTTCATGTTGCGTCGTATGACCCATACAGCTCGATGCCACTCTCTGGAAGGGAAGATGAGCGAAGCACTATCAATGGCTTACGGTTTCAACAGACTTGACGATTCCCGTACAGTGACTAAAGCACGGCGGGCAAAAGGTGCACCGCGCGCAAAGCAGAGCATCTTCGACACTAAAACTCACCGCCTTGGTGCAGGGGCTGTTCGCACCCTCGATCACGGCGGTACACCCAGTGTCCGCGAGCAGCGTTGCTGATGCCTCTGTGGGTGGCAATGAGAAGAGCATGTTTGCAAGAGGCAAGGCATCATCAGCGATGGTAAAGTACACGAATGCGATTTTAAGGCCCAGGCTGATGCGCATCACTTTGTGAGAGAACTGGCAACGGAAGGTGGACGTGGTGTGCTTCATTTCTACAAACTCACCGTCGATCTCGTTGCGGTGTGAACACGGGAAGACCATGTCGCACGGTATGTCGAACATTTTTTCCGGGTCCTGTGAGTGGGGCGAGTAGGCGAGATGAGCATACCGATAGAAAAACTCTGGATTGACTCCTTATCATGACTAAAAGCAACCGCCGCTTCTGTTTCTATCAGCATTTCTTGCTAAATAAAGCGAATTGGTCAGAGTTTTCGTCATCGGGGTCCAACCGCGCCCACTGATTCCAAACAAGAGCAAACAACAAGAAATATCAATTTTCCGCTTCTTCGCATGGCCACAACACACTTGACGAGATGGCCGCCGGAGGGTACCTGGTACTTGGCTGTGGTGGAGGCGATAATGTACCTCCCCACTCGCGCTCCTCTCTCGGACTTGATCTTAACGATCGTGCGGAGTTTTGCCGCGTCAATGCCCTGCACAGGCACGATCAGTACGGCGCCGACGTTTCGCGGACGCAGAGTGATTTGGAGGGGAGGGATAGGCGCGCACGATACGCTGACACATAAAGAGTGCGCAATATGCCTTTGGGTATATAGCGCTTCGACTTTCGGTTTTGCAAGTCCAAGCGATCCACACTAGCCGACGGCACATCCAAAACGGCGTATCTCAGGAGCGTATCTCATGAACAGACATTTGAAAACCGCCCACTTCGGGTTACGCTTCGAGTCATTTAGTCGAGATCCCACCACATTTTCTTGTTGTGACACGGTACAATAGTACGACAACGATCGGTACTCGCGAATCCAACAAGCGAGCATCACCGAGTTGTGGCGACCAGCTGTAATCCACAACAGCTTTGAGTACAAGATAGTCTCTTCGACAAACACATCACAGCCCAGATTCGTGCAATTCATCCTGTTTCGTTTTGCGTCTAATATTTGGCGATGATATCGTACGCACAATGGTGTCACGAGGAATGTGACGCCGTAAAACCCTGCGGAACACCCGCGCTTCCACTGCTGAGCAGACCAAAACATGAGCAGGAACGCGATCCTCAATCTACCTTTACTCACCTCCGGCTCGTAAATGTGCCCACTTGAGTCCGAGAACGTCAACGGGATGGCGCCGAGCTGCAGCAGTTTCTCGGCCACATGAACTGCGACCTGACCCATCAGAACAATAGCAGAAGCAGAACCAGTACCACTATCATTCATTACGAGCGCCACTTTTCCGATGTATGATGACGACCAGTATTCACATTGTAAGCGCCATTTTTGAAGCGCATCATACGAATGCAAGAAACGCCGAAGATAAAACGCAATATGGTCTTCACAACACATGAACAACCACACTAAGTTACGAGCTGATCAAGCTGAAGCGCCTCCGACATGACGCCGCTCACCTTGCCACTGCCAGTGATGAGGCACCGCTTCCCCTTCAGCGTGTCACCCTTGTCTTCAAGGACGCACTTGGCAAACTCAACCACTCCGTATCCAGCCGCCTGTGGAGCAGATGGGAAGCATGTGTCAGGAGGGTCTCTATTTTACAACACCAAATTATTCGTTGCGGGCTCGTAGGCTTGTTCATACTATAATATATAATGTCTGTAAGATACAAGCAATCAAAGCGTCGGCAGGGTTGGTTCATTCGACGAGGCGTTCGTCCACAGCTATTATAACATTCCGCGGGCAGAACCACAGCCGAATCCCGGACTGGTCTCTTTTGGGCCCGTATCAGGAGATTCCGACGGGACGATGGAGTTGCTGGTATGTTCTTCGCCTACGAGTTTTTGTTTCTACATCACATGCCGTGAGAAGGCTCGTACCACCCGTTCTAAGTGAAAGAGAAGACACTACCGCATCGCATCGGTCGCCACCAATCGCACGGCATTTCAGAAAGAAGGGACAACTACCTCAGGGTAGAAGTGGGTTCCGCCCCATAGCACTCCTCGTCCCCTCTGGGCGACATGGTCGTTGATCCTCTTGTACTGCCCGTACAGGTACCCCACCTGCAGCACAATATAACCAAGGGCAGGACGTTCATCTTCGGTCGACACAACAATCACAGCAACATCCCGGACGCCCCAGCGGCCATTGCTAAGGCAAACAGCGAAGGGTGGGCTAATGCCAGAACCATCTGAGAACGCAGGACATATCATACATGACGCCCCCACCAACATCTCGTGTGCTACATAGCGCCTACACTTTGGAGTCACCTTGACTACATAGTGGGTAGCGGGAGCGGTTGAGCTTAGGCATGACACATCTTCATAGGCGGGAAAAATGAAAACATGCGTACCTCCTGCAACCCCACGCCGTATCCCATAGACGGCATATCCAGGTCAGGTCCGATGTACTTCGTCAGCTCCGTCATGTACGACTGGCAAAACCTGCGGGTCATTCGTTTTTGGAAGTCATGTATACATATCGCAGACAGTCACGTTGCGTCGTACGCCAGCGATGCCCGCGAGTACAAGTACGTTGCGTCGTGCAGTACTACTATCTGTATCTGGCAATGGTGTGTGGACAGCCAAACACGAAGCGAAAATAAAGCAATGCTGTGCTCGGTACCTTGACCGCAACAGAAACGTGCCTCCAAATTTTATATATGCAAGATCGACACCACGGTCGTTCAAAACTACAGATCGCTTACCCTGCATATACAACGTACCTTTGGATCTCTGCCTCGCTTTTGTTGTGCGGGTTGAAGTCAGCGCCGCCAGCAGCAGCCCCCAGGTTGCAACCGGTGAGAGCATTGGCGAACACTGTCTCCATGCCCAGTGCCTGGCGATCCAAGATCAAGATTGCATCATGGGAGAACGCGGACAAAAAAAACAAGACAGCATGGATTTAGCAGGTGCCAAAGTGAGCACTATGAACCTGATTTGCACTTTACGTGTACCGACACGATTTATTTCGTAGATTAGAACTTGACCCTCAGCCTTCCGAAGCGTGGGGCCGCCGCCTACAAGTTAGGACCTGCCCACAAATTCATTTGCAGCTTTCGAATTCTGCAGACGGCTTGGGTTTCAATCCATGCGGCAACAGGGCAAACAGCGCTGAGGAGCTTCGCAATGTCAAACCATGGCCCGTGCATGCAAGTAATCCTGGTATGTCTATTATTGAAATAGACTAAACTCTAAACTTGCCTGGGCTCATCGGTGTTGTGTTACTTGCCCGGTTACTTGCCTTTGGTGTTGTGTTACTAATATTTGTCTTTTCTCTAGTTTTCAACAGTTTTTTTACGTTGTACCTGGCTATGTAGCTCGTCGGAACGCCTATGTTCCCCCTTTTCAACTTGCGACGCCCCCGGGATTTCAGTCCAACCCCATCTCGAAGGGGAATCTTGTACTATAAATAATAAGGTCGCATACCTTACAGACATCGCTGCTCATACCCCCACCGAAGTGCAGTCCACCCTCGTACGGGCCGAGGGCGCTCGAGTACTGAATTCTGAAGCCACGGTTCATCCGGGAGTTCCCGTTGTCATCCAGCCAGGCCTTCACAAGCGCAACAGATTGAATGAAGGCGCGTAAGAACGCCAGTTGTGTGGACTGGCGGATGTGATGTGCACGCTATCGTATCAATGGGCGCATTGGGTCATACCATCGGAATAGAACAGCCCGACAAACGCTGCACGGGGCACTGGTCACTGCTACTGCTGCCACTGTAGGTTCGTTTTGTTCACAAATCCGGACAGCGGTAAAGGCGATGATGTCAAGACAGGGGCGAAAAAAACAGTGAAGGTGCCTGACAGCCTGTGTGCCTGCCCCCAGACCAGCAAAGCGGGGCTAGAGACGCACAGCGGAACATCCAAAGGCAGAGCAACGTGAAAGAAGACAACCGTATGCATTGAGCGTGGCAGCACTACACAGGTACCAGAAGGGTACTGGACATATCGGTAGTGTAGTGGTGGAGCTCTGTTCATGTATGCCGCAGTATGAAGCATTAACACACACAACGACCCAGCGTGGCGGTTACAAGCAATATTCGGTCAGCAGTAACCGTACTTCCCCGCGTAGCAGTAAGCGATATTCAATACCGGTAGTGCACTATCGTCCTGTCCACAAGCGACGTGTTATCTGTGTCATCACACCCCTGTGCGTCAACGCACCCTTGTGCGATCCTTTGTGAGAGTCTCTCCATAGTATAGTTCTGCGAGTATCACACCGCTGTGCGGATCAAACAATCTCATCGCGAAAATCGAAATACATAACTTCGTTGTTTATCGATTTTTAAGCGCAACCCCGCGCGAAACTATGTCACTGCCGAGAATATCAAAGGCACCTTGCGAAAACAGCAAGCCTAACAGTACTTAAAACAGCGCACTATAAACCGGTAACTGTAGTCTACAGCACAATACCGCTATGCTGATACTAACCGTTTTGGGACCAACTCATAACGAAAACAAAAACGCACGAGTGCAACCTTATCAGTAACCTTTGAAGAGCGCGCAGCAGTGCGGGTATCACTATGCTACGAGCATGTCACAGTGCTCCTTACTTTTGCAGCCCGAGTACACCCCATACCCCAGCGGCGCGAGCTACTTTGAGTGGCCACACATTTCTTCGCCATTCTTCCCCTTCAAATCCCACAGGGGATAATAGCAGGACTTACCACACGGAACTGAATGGCCCGCTCCGGCTCGAGCAATTGCTTTGCGATCCATGCGTACTTCGGAGCTCGGTCAAAAACAGGCGCAAGAGCGGGCAGAATGTCCTCCAGGGATTCCAGGAAGTCCGACGAGTGAGGGTCTTTGCGAAGGGCCTCACTTAGACTACGGAAAGATGCATAATGACAGGGTGGCAGGCACAGCACATGTACAGCACATGTTTAGGCAGAGCGCGTGCGGCAGTGGGTGACAGCATCACACGATTCAGCGTCCACGGCCTAAACGGTAACACCAGTATGACAACAAAAACGACAGCGATGGGGTTGTTTTTGCATCGTGCGCGGCAGAGCTCGGCGACTGCGCTCTCAACAAATGGACGCTGTCTTCGGCCAGCGGCATGCCCTGGCCGCTTTGTGTCCACCCTTGAATATTGACCCACGTACGTACTCGTTCGTACCGTAGCTTCATGGTCTATACCGGTACCTTGAGCTTCGTATAATTATGAAAAAGGTATAACATCAGCCGTCGACGTAAAGTCAACCAACTGAGGGTTTATTTTCGGATCGCCCGCAACAAAAACAATACGATACCGCCGTACACCGCCAAATGCAAGTCTAAAGTATGACCATACCTTTTTCATAATGATACGTATAATACCTGGTAAAGCTTACGACACCAGAAACTACTCGTACCGTCATTTTTCTGTGAAAAGACATGATTCGACATGTGAAAACATTAACCGTCCGCTCCAACAAATCAACGACCCGCGCATTATGCAGACAAGCAGACATGCAGACCCTAGACCCTAATCAACGCGGCGCTGGCAGCGCCAATAAGCAGAGATGCTGGACTCACAGCATATCCGTAGCCTCCGCACCGGTCTTGAAGCGCTGGTCGCCCTGCCGAATACAAGCAGTTCAAGTGACGTTGGGGCGAGCAATTTGGATGCGAGCAGTTTACGAGTAGATGGTTCGTGTGTACTATCAGAACCTGGTTGTTGGTGAGAGCAAATCGTTTCCAAAGACACAACCAGCCCTTCTGCAAGGTCATACTTCATAACGTCACATGTCACTGCTCACTTGGTATTCTGCATCGTTGACTTACGATAAAGCGGTAGCATTCTGCATGTGTAAGGAAGGTTCAGTGCTGCACTGCTGCTTCTTCGGCTTTGCTGTGCTGCAATTGATACACGATGATGTCAGTGCGTATCCGCATGTTTCGAACATACAACAAGATACAAAGCCATAAAACGGCCGGGACGCAGACAGCTGCAGGCAGACAGCTGCAGCCAATGCTCAGCAAAGCAGCCGAGAGAACACACCTCCCGTCTGAAAAGAGGTTTGTTCCGCCATGTCTTCTGTCCAGACCTCGACCCGTGCACGCCGCCGAATGTGTACAGCGGAGAGAGCGTCTCGGCTTTCACGTTGAAGGCTGGCATTGTACGCGTCGCCATGCTGCGCACAGTCCTTGCACGCGCCGTCATCACTACACGTGCTATTTCCTGAACTCTCTGACTACTAGCTCTAGTCGCCATGTTGCACGAAGTTCGTTGGTCTCGCGATCAACCTGCAGGGAAGCACCCGCCTGCTATATGATGCGCGTCGTGCGTTCGAGCAGTTCGAGAGAGGCGGTGTATTTACGTATTTGAAAGCTTTCGTATCAAAGGGATAGGGGACGGATACGTTCTGCTTCAGCATCTTTACGAAACCCCGAACCGAACGAACCCAACAAACCAGTAACACAGCAGTAGCAGAGCCCACGAGTAAGACGTGTGCGGGTGCCTGCTTCGCGAGTTCACTACATTATATAGATATCGAAGTCTTCATTTCAGACTGGACCAGCTTGACTGCCGCAGGGGGGAACCGCGATCGACAACTGGTCGGTGGCGCTCTACTTCTGGTTTGCAACAAAGCAGAAAGTGAAAACGTTCACCGTCAGCTGGACTCCCAAGCTCGACACCTAGACTACCACCATGTCTTCCGGGTTCTTCCGAGGGACGAACACAGGTGCTGATTGACAGACATATCTAAACATGTGTAGGAAAAGTCCCCATGCGCACACGACTACCGCAACCGTGGCCAAAAAACGAGAGCCGAATGTATCGATGGCAGTGTGATCTTGGAAGTACTTCTATTAATAACTCCTCCTGCTGTGTTGGTGTTGGTGTGTTGATGTGTTGGTTGTGTTTGTCCCACGCACCGGTATCACTGGTAGAACCCAGGACTGGTACTGCTGTTGTTGTATCTTTGTTGTATCTTGGTCTACTGGTATAGATACAGATATAGATATATATACAATAATGTATGAACTCAGGAAAACCTTGGAGCGGCAAGAAAATCTTTGATCGTGTCGGCCTCAGTATCCGATTCTCGACACTCGAACTTCTCGA